>JBBCBC010000010.1:31059943-31290180 GCA_037126765.1 Stenogyne calaminthoides | reverse complement strand
GAATCCGTCTATCGAGGAAATGTGCCCTAAGATACAAAAAGAGATAGATGACATGAAAGGCATTCATTATGCTTCGGCTGTCGGAAGCCTTAGCCCTCTAAGCTCATTTAAGGTAATCTCACTTTTGGGCTTTCTTTCGTTCATATAGTCTTTTTCCAAAAATCTAAAGTGGGTGCTTATTACCACCTTTTGATCCTCGGGACCATAGAACATACACCCTATTGTTCCCTCGGGGTACCCTATAAACAACCTTAATTTTGATCGAGGATCCAATTTTTCGGCTTCCTTGTCCAACACTTAGGTCGGACACCCCCAAATTCTCATGTGTCTCAAACTGGGCTTGCGCCCGGTCCAAAATTCTTTGGGAGTTTTGGAAATCGACTTGAATGGCACCAAGTTCAGAATATAAGCCGATGTTTCCAAGGCATGACCCCAGAACGACTTGGGTAGATCCGCATAACTCATCATTGATCTAACCATTTCTAAAAGAGTTATGTTTCTTCGCTTCAAGAACCCCATTTTGTTGAGGGGTTCGGGTGCGATTATTTGGGATACAATCCCTTCATCGATAAGTAGTTCAAAACTCATCGTTGAGGTACTTTCGCCTACGCGTCGGATCGTAGAGACTTGATCACGTTTTTTCCCTATGATTCTCATTGGAGCCTTAAATTCTTTGAATTTGTCAAAGGTCTCGATTTATGCTTCATAAGGAAAATGTAGGCCGTACACTGGAGTAATCATCAATGAAGGTGACGAAATACTCATAACCTCCTCTTGCTTTGATTGACATTGGACCACATACATACGTGTGAGCGATTTCTAACACTTCTTTGGCTCTATTCCCTTGGCTCAAAATGCCCTCTTGGTCATTTTACCTTCCAAACATGATTCGCAAGTTGGGATTGGTTCAACCCGGAGAGACTCCAATGAACCACCTTCTACCAACCTTTGAATCCTTTTTGGATTAATATGTCCCAATCTAAGATGCCATAGAAGTGTCTCGTTCACGTCTGATGAACGTTTTCTTTTATCGGAAACAGTTGATGTGTTATAGGATGCATTTCATGAGTGGTGTGCACAGTTAATTGTATAGAGATTGTTCAACAACGCGTCCATGATGAGATAAATTTATCATAAAAAGAAATGGTAACAACTTTATCAAAAGTAACCGAATATCCGTCAAGGTAGAGTTTAGAAACCGAAATTAAATTATTTCTAAAACTAGGAACGTAAAGAACATCTCTTAAAATTAAAACTCTGTCTTCAAAAGACATGTGCACTTCTCCCACTGCTTCAGCTGCCACTCTCGAAGCATCGCCCAGTGTGATGAGGATCTCACTCCCACTAAGTTGCCGGGTCCGCTTGAACCCCTGTAAAGTGAAACAAACATGATTAGTGGATCCCGTATCCACCACCCATAAATGGGAGGCATACGCCGCTAAACAAGTTTCAACAACTAGTGCGTGAGAATTACCTTTCTTTCCATTCTTTTTGGGTTTGGAACAGGCTGACCTCCAATGTCCTTTCTCACCGCAGTTGAAGCACTTCCCCTTAGCTGGCTTACTCACTCCTTGACCTCCCTTCACCTTTTCCTTGCCCTTGGCAACACTTGAGTTCACTTGCTTGTGGCCTTTGTCCCTTTTCTTTTTCTTACCACCCTTTGGCCTAGAAGAAGAAGAGGGTTCGTTTGCCACCAAGGCTTGGCTCTTTTGCCCCAATATCGCCTCTGCCGAGACCAAAGCTTGCAACAGGTCAGGCATCGAGAACTTCTAATTATTCATTTGGTAGTTCAGCCTGAACTGTTCAAAAAAATTCGGCAGAGAATGGAGCACGAAATCAATTTGGGTCTCGATGTCGTATTCAGCTCCAAGAACCTCAAGTTTGTTAAGGTGAACCATCATCTGGAGAACGTGCTCCCTTACGGGCGTTCCCTCCACCATTTTCATAGAGAGCAAGTCCCTCATGGTGATCTGACGAACCACACGGTTCTGATATTGAAACGTCGCTTTAAGACTAGTCATGATGTCTGCAGCGGTCTCAACGTTTTGGTGTTGGTGTTGCAACACATCTGACATTGAAGCTAAGATGGTGCACTTTGCCATTTCGTTGGAATGCTCCCAGTCAGCATACTCTTTCTTAACCGCTTTAGTTGACTCATCATTTGGCTTTTCTGGTTTAGGTGTAGTAAGAACCCAGTTATGGCTTTGTGCAGTGAGGACAATAGTAAGTTTACGATTTCAATCAACGAAGTTTTCACCAGTAAGCAAATTGTCTTTAAGTATATTGAACTGTGGATTAAAAGGTTGCGACATGCTGAACTGAAATAAACAACAATTTGTATAAGCACAAATATATCACAAGGTTTGATCACATGTATCATATTAAAATCTCAAAAAATATGAACATGCATCAGCCAACATCTCAAAACAGTTTAAATAAGCCACGTGGGGTCATTATTTAAACACATTCAAGCAGCAAGAAACAGTTACAAACCTTTAATATCCAGATTAATAGTTGGCTCCCACTTGACCAATATAAAATTGACAGGGACTTCGGGGAAGTATATGCATATCAATTTTATACCTAAGTAATAACCATGATTAAATACAGAATTATTACTTTGCTTTGAACGAGCCTCGTGGGGAGGGTCATCGTCGCCACTAATAATAACCCACAATCATCCTTACGGAATTTATTCATGTGAAATCTATCATTTGACCGTCCCGTGGGGGGAATTTCTCCAAAAGAATCCACAAATAAATAAATCATGGAGGTCAAAATTAATTCAATTTTATTATCCGGAATAAAATTGTCAATTAATTGTTTAAACATACTTAGTAATTTTCGAAGGTGAGATTTTTCAAAACATTTTCTCATGCATCGCATATTTAAACACAATTTAAATAAGCATAAAAAATTGCAAAATATCAAAACAAAAATTAAACACATTGGGCACATATATCCAATTGTCACGGTTAAATTTTGTCATGTCTTGATCTTGAGAATCGTCTTTATGGCCTTCATCGTTTGTCTCGAAAAGCTCCCACTTGACCGTCTCGAAAAAAAGGTCTCGTCAAGCCACGTCACCAACCAGCTCGCGGGTCGGAGTGCACGCCTTGCACTCCCCCAGCCGTGTCAATCGGCGCCCGTGCGTCACGCATAAAGCGCCGTCTCGGCGCGCCCGTCAGCGTCAAGATAAGCGCTGGCGTACGTCACCCAGCAGCGCCCGACCACCTCGGTAGATCTCGGTGGCGCGCGTACAAGTCGATACCACATGAATCGCGGCAGATCCAGCGCTGTCGCCATCATCAACGTTCGCGCTGGATTCGCGATTCGCCCACGACGTAGGTCGTCTGTCAGCGGCAGTGCACCCAGCACGATTATCCCCGCTTCGGCCCAACGGCCTCGCCTCGCCCACGCCCGTGTGAGCCTGCGCGCGTCCGTGTCGCGCGTTTGTCTCCCTTGGCACGTTTTGCGCGACGCACGCCGCTTGCACTCGGTTCTGGATCTCGTCTTTTAATTCTTCGTCTCCGCCTCTGTTTCTGATCCGGTTATAATTTATTTGCAAAAAATAAATAAACCTAGATCTAGACTAGTCTATTATATTGAACGAATCAAACAAATCATAATCTACTCGTGGATTTTCTCAAGAGGCAAAACGAATTCGAACGAATCGAATTAAAAACCACAATTTATATACATGCATAAATATAAACATTCATCAAATACCATGACAATTGGATACCTGCAAAAAAGATCAAGCAATTCTACTATCCAATTTCAAATTTAATGAAAATGAATTAAATTACAATTTAAAATTCAGAGCCAAACCGAGGCTCGATACGATTGTACAGGGGAATTAATTGCCCGGATCTATTCGGGATGAATATTTAAATACAAATTTAATTCTAACAATTATTACTAGCATGAATTAATCATATATTAATTCAAATAATAATTCAACAACAAATCATGCATATAAACAGTTCACATAAACCCTACGCATGCGGAATTACTATGGGTTTACGTGAACTAACCTCTCGGAGTGACAACCGTTGAGAAGATGGATCCCGTTCACACGAACACACCAAAAGACCTTCTCAAATATTCCATTATCCTCGTTCAACAATCAGGTGGTAGGAACTCGAGAACAATTTAACAAAAGGAAAAAATAAAATTATGTTGCACCACCTTTGTGGATTTCTAATTTTTCCAACACATGAAATTGCACTTGGGGATGAAAAATCATCCCCTATTTATAATAAGGGGGTTGGACGATTTTTAGTGTAGGAATAAGGATGGGAAAATCTTTTTCTTGATCTCTAAAAAATCTTGAATATATCTCATATATTCTTTTCTCCATATTTAAAATATTCCATAAAAATCCCACCTCCTTATACTTATGAATTTTCAAAAAATATGAGGAGTAGGAATCCAAGATTTGGATCTTCTTGAATTTATGAGATATTCTTGTATTTCAATAATATATATCTTCCATAATATATTTTCAAGAAAGTCAAGAAAATCTTTCATCTCCTTATTTTTCTTGATTTTCGAAAATATGCTTAATAAATAACCAAGTGGGAGATTTCTTGAATTTAATGAGATAATCTTGTATTCCAAGAATACTTATCTACATTCCATAACAAAATTCAAAGAAAATCTTTCTCCCTCTTTTATTTATTATTTTCGAATTTTTTTAGAAAAAATAGGCAACCATAATTTATTTTATTTTAAACACTTTTTTCAGTTATTGGACATTATGTTTGTGCTACTTGAGGGGCCTTTAGGAGAATTAAGATTTGACCTTCTAATGGACTTTGAATATCTAATATTGAGCCACAATATTATTCAAGCCCATAAATATTAATTAATCACACTACATAATTAATATTGCAATATCCATCTTAACCCATATTACTGTTAATATGACTCCCGGTCATTATTTCCCGTGTTTAAGATTATCCAACCCATTAATTAATTGAAGCCACTGAAACAACTTTCCTTTAATTAATATCTTTTATCCTTAGTCAAGGAACTGTTCAACATTATTATCTATACCGGAAACTAATTCAACTTGCAAGATTTGATATGATAAATCTTATGAACCTCCCAAGGGGGCAAATCAAACAAAGCGTCTTCGCATTACGATTCTTCATTAAATCTTAGCAATCGATGTGACCAAAGTAATATTGCCCAAGATATAAAGTATTGAATCTCATTGATTCTCTACCCGTCATAAGTCAAAACAATAATTACTAGCCATACACGATCCTATTTAAGGGCTAAGATTAAGAAATAACTAACCAATCGGAGGTCTAATTCTTCCTAATTCAATCTTTGGAGAATTTATCCTCCTGTAGGTCCTATTCGGTCATCGATCAAATGCACTAGTGTAATCTTTTGGTGAAAACAAGTCAATCTGAGCCTTTACACTTCAACATTTCATGATGGATTGTTCACTTCCATCTAGGTCGTGAACAACGTCTTATATTTCTGAGACCATTAATTTAATCTTACGTGATCGGTATCACTAAATTAACTACAATGTAACACGTCTTGTTTATTGAACAATTATGCAGTAAATATATGTAACATTCAATGATATTTAAAGCATCAGTGATAAATAATTTATTTCAGTAAATAAGACAGAAATTCAGTTTGGTTATACAAAGTAAAAACATATTTTCCAGTATAACCCCAACAAGATTGTCGTCATCGTCTTGCGGTGCCTCCTTCCCGCCGGGCATAATTTTTGTACCCATTGATTCCTCGTTCTCGGTTGATGCCACTTCGAGATCTTTGTGAAGTTTGCAAAATATGGATTTAGTGCTTGGAGAGGTTAATTTTTGTGCAAATCGGTCCCTTTTCTGGATAAGGACTCCATGATTGGAGTATCTGATAGCGGGCTCCAGCGAATCCCATTTGGTGAGTACTGGATGTGAGAGAGCGGCCCACTGTGATTCCCAATTAGCTGGGCCTTCTTGATGTAGTTCGACTCAAGTATAATTGGGGTTTGTCTTGATTCAGACATTACGCACTCTGGCCCAACTTGAAAGGTGAAGCTGGGATTAATGCAATCCACGTTGGGCCTACCAATCATCGGCCCATCTGGGTGCTCAAGATTTTGTAATGTATTGCCTTCAACTACTGTTGGGGAATAATTTACCCGGATCTATTCTGGATGAATATTTAAATACAAATTTAATTCTAACAATTATTACTAGCATGAATTAACCCATATTAATTCAAATAATAATTTCTACAACAAATCATGCATATAAACAATTCACTTAAATCCTACGCATGGGAAATACTACGAATTTACGTGAACTTACCTCTTGGAATGACAATGGTCTTGTATGTGAAAACACACCAAAAGTCCTTCCCAAGTATTCTCACGTCCTTGCTCGACAATCCGGTGGAAGGATACTCGCGAACAATTAACAAAAGGAAAAATAAATTTTGTTGCACCACTTTCGCGGATTTGTTAATTTTTTCAGCACATGGAATTGCACTTGGGAATGAAAGAATCATCCCCTATTTATAGATAGGTGTTGGGCGAAAATTTGGGAAGAAAAACAATGTGGGAAAATCTTTTCTTGATCTCCAAGAAATCTTGAATATATATCATATATTCTTTTCCCCATAATTAAAATATTCCACAAAAATTCCAACACACCATATTATGGTATTTTCGAAAAATAGAGGGTCCAAGATTCCAAAATTTGGATCTTCTTGAATTTATGAGATATTCTTGTATTTCAATAAATACACATCTTCCATAATATCTTTTCAAGAAAATCAAGAAAATCTTTTTTGCCCTTTATTTTCAAAAATTTCGAAACACCTTATATGAATAACCAAGTGGGAGATTTCTTGAATTTAATGAGATAATCTTGTATTCCAAGAATACATATCTTCATTCCATAACAAAATTAAAAAAAATATTTCTCCCCTTTTATCCATAAATTTCGAAAATTACAAGGAAAAATAGGCTACAAATTTATTTTATTTTTAAACACCTTTTTCAGTTATTGAACTTTATCTTGGGCTACTTGGGGGCCTTTAGGAGAATTAAGATTGGACCTTCCAATGGACTTTGAATTATCAATATTGAGCCACAATATTATTCAAGCCCATAAATATTAATTAATCACACTACATAATTAATATTAAGACTATCCATCTTAACCCATATTACGGTTAATATGGCTCGATTGTTATTATTTCCGTGTTTAAGATTATCTAGCCCATTAATTAATTCAAGCCTTTGAAATAGCTTTCTATTAATTAATATATTTTATCCTTGGTAAAGAAGCGGTTCAACATTATTATCCATCTAGGAAACTAGTTTCACTTGCAAGATTTGGTATGATAAACCTTATGAACCTCCCAAGGGGAAAATCGAACAAGCGTTACTTGCAATACGATTCTCCGTATTAAATCTTAGCAATCGTGATGTGACCAATAATATTGCCCAAGATATAGGGTATTGAATCTCATTGATTCTCTTCCCATAATAAGTCAAAGCAATAGTTACTAACCACACGCAATCATATTTAAGGGGCGAAGATTAAGAAACAACTAACCATCGAGGTCTAATTCTTCCTAGTTCAATTTCAAGAATTTATCCTCCTCAGAGGTCCTCTTCAATGCATCGGTCATGCACTAGTGTAATCTCTTGGTCAAGACAAACCAATCTGAGCTTTTACACTACAACCTTTCACGATGGATTGTTCATTTCCATCTAGTGCGTAAATGGTGTACTTTTTAGTTACAAGGAACCATTAATTTAATCTTCGTGATCTTGGTATCACTAAATTAACTACAATGTAACACGTCTTATTTAATGAACAGTTAAAAGATAAATATATGTAACATTCAATCATATTTAAAGCAACGGTGATAAATAATTTATTTCATAAATAAGTCCGAAATTGAGGTTAGTCCGATTATACAAAGTAAAAAGCATACTTTCCAAAGATAATCCCAACAATCTCCCCCACTTATACTCGAGTCCGCTTTTTAAGTATACATCGAAGATGTCTCGTGTAGTACATGACAACTAATGCCATCTACACGAACCTAATAATGTCTCCCACTTATACTCAAAGCAGATTGGCAACGGTCTTGACACCCATTCCTTTCACATGTCTCGAATGTATTCTCGAGGGACCACTTTGTGAATGGATCAGCTAGGTTGTCTTTCGATGCGATCTTTGCCACCTCTATATCTCCTCTCTTAACGATTTCTCGTATATGATGTCTTTCCTTCAGTGTGCTTGTTTGTTTCGTGGACTCTTGGTTTCCTTGAATTTTAATCGCCTTGCCCAGCAAATATTGCTAGACAAATTGAAACTCCATCCAAGTCCACTAAGAAGGTCTAGAGCCAAACTGGTTCTTTCACTGCTTCACAAGCAGCTACTTACCCGACTTCCATGGTTGAGTCAGTGATGCATTTCTACTTCACACTCATCCATTTCATGACTACACTTCCCAAATTAAAGCACACTAACTGAGGTAGATAGTTTCTGGAATCTATGTCTGATTGGAAATCCGAGTTTGTGTAGCCAATGGGGATTAGACTATCTGACTGATAAACCAACATTCTATCTCGAGTTCTTTTCAGATACTTCAGAATGTTTTTAATCGCCGTCAATGTTCCTTCCGGGTTACTCGGTATCTTGCCACCATGCCAAAGGCAAAGCAGATATCCGGTCTCGTATACAACATTGCATACATAAGGATTCCGACAGCCGAAGCATAAGGAATGCCTCTCATGTCATCTATCTCCTTTTGTGTCTTAGGGCACATTTTCTTGGATAGATGGATTCCATGCCTGAAAGGTACAAAGTCTTTCTTGGAATCCTGCATGTTGAATCGTTTCAAGACAGTGTCTATGTATGAAGCTTGCGATAAGCCTATCATCCTTTTCTTGCGATCTCGAGTGATCTTGATCCCAAGGATGTGTCCCGGCTTCCCCTAAGTCCTTCATATCTAACTGTTTTGAAAGCCATGCCCTTACGTCTGATAACACCTTTACATCGTTTCCGATGAGCAGAATGTCATCTACGTACAGTACTAAGAATACCAATGCAGTTCCGACACGCTTTTTATACATACAACTCTCAAACTCATTTTGATCAAACCCGTAAGACTTTATAACATGATCAAAACATTGGTTCCAAGCTCTGGATGCCTGTTTGAGTCCGTAAATGGACTTCATGAGCTTACAAACAAGGTGTTCTTGGCCCTTTTCAATAAAGCCTTGGGGTTGTTGCATATAGATTTCCTCATCAAGACTTCCGTTAAGGAAAGTTGTCTTGACATCCATTTGCCAGATTTCAAAATCGAGATGCGCAGCTATCGACAAGAGAATTCGGATGGACTTAAGCATTGCTACAGGTGAAAAGGTTTCCTCATAATCGATCCCTTCTTTCTGAGTATAACCTTTCGCCACAAGCTTTGCCTTGAAGGTTTCCACCTTCCCGTCGGGTCCCCTATTTCTCTTGTATACCCACTTGCAACCAATAGGTTTTACCCCATTAAGTGATTCGACTAGCTCCCACACTCTGTTATGATCCATAGACCCCATTTCTGCTTTCATTGCCTTTTGCCAAGAAACCGCATCCTTATCTTGGATTGCCTCATCGTATGTCCATGGGTCTGATTCATCTTGTCCGGGAATCAAGTCCGAGGACTCTCCTATCCCCATGAATCTCTCGGGCTATCTCACAATCCTCCCACTACGACGAGGCTTTGGTTGTGAAAGTGTGTCGTTTGGTATATCTTGTACAGTTGGCAATGAGGTTAGCTCACTTAAGGTAATCTCACTTATGGGTCTTCTTTCGTTCATATAGTCTTCTTCCAAAAATCTAAAGTGGGTGCTTATGACCACCTTTTGATCTTTGGGACCATAAAACATACACCCTTTTGTTCCCTCGGCATATCCTATAAACAGCCTTAATTCTGATCGAGGATCCAATTTCCCGGCTTTCTTGTCCAACACATAGGTCGGACATCCCCAAATTCTCATGTGTCTCCTACTAGGCTTGCGCCCGGTCCATAATTCTTTGGGAGTTTTGGGAACCGATTTGGATGGCACCAAGTTCAGAATGTAAGCCGTTGTTTCCAAGGCATGACCCTAGAACGACTTGAGAAGATCCGCATAACACATCATTGATCTAACCATTTCCAAAAGAGTTATGTTTCTTCGCTCTGCAACCCAGTTTTGTTGAGGGGTTCCGGGTATAGTCAGCTGGTATGCAATCCCTTCATCCGACAAGTAGTTCAAAAACTCATCGCTGAGGTACTCGCCTCCACGATCGGATCGTAGAAACTTGATACGCTTTTCCCTATGATTCTCTGCTTGAGCTTTAAATTCTTTGAATTTCTCAAAGGTCTCAGATTTATGCTTCATAAGGAAAATATAATCGTACCTCGAGTAGTCATCAATAAAAGTGACGAAATACTCGTAGCCTCCTCTTGCCATGGTTGACATTGGACCACATACGTCTGTGTGAACGATTTCTAACACTTCTTTGGCTCTATTCCCCTTGGCTCCGAATGCCCTCTTGGTCATTTTACCCTCCAAACATGATTCGCAGGTTGGAATTGGTTCAACTTGGAGAGACTCCAATGGACCGTCTTTCACCAATCTTTGGATCCTCTTTGGATTAATATGTCCCAATCTTAGATGCCATAGAAGTGTTTCGTTCACGTCTGATGAATGTTTTCTTTTACCGGAAATAGTTGATGTGTTATAGGATGCATTTCGTGAGTGGTGTGCACAGTTAATTGTATAGAGATTACTTGACAACATTCCATGACAGATAAATTTATCATAAAGAGAAATGGTAACAACTTTATCAAAAGTAACCGAATATCCATCAAGGTAAAGTTTAGAAACTGAAATCAAGTTCTTTCTAAAATTCGGAACGTAAAGTACATCTCTTAAAATTAAAACCCTATCTTCAAAAGACAGGTGCACTTCTCCCACTGCTTCAGCTGTCACTCTCGTGGCATCGCCCAGTGTGATGAGGATCTCACTCCCACTAAGTTTGTCTAGTTTGAACCCCAGTAAAGTGAAAAACATACATGATCGATTGGATCTCAGATCCACCACCCATAAATGGGAAACATACGCCGCTAAGTAAGTTTCAACAACTAGTGCGTGAGAATTACCTTTCTTTTCAATCCTTTTGGGATTGGAACAGTGACCTCAATGTCTCTTTTCACCGTGACTTGAAGCATTTTCCTTTTGGTACTTTCTTGACACCCATCCAACTAGCTATCTTACTTTTCTTAGTGATGAGTTTGCCTTGGTTCTGACCACTTTCCTTTTCTTGAGACTTGCCTTCCGTTGGCCTAGCTTTAGAGAAAAGACTTTTGGTCACCAATGCCTCGCCTTTCTTTCCTAAATGCTTCTCTATTATCTCCAAGGTTTCTTGTAGAGTATCCATAGTATACATGTGATCGCTCATCACAAAACTACAGTAAAACTCATCAAAAGACCTTGGTAGAGTTAGGAAAAGAAATTCGATTTGAGCCTCTTCACAATACTTAGTACCGAGATAAGCAAGTTTATCAAAATGGCATTTTAAAGCGAGAACATGCTCCCTCTACGGGTGTTCCCTCACCATTTTTAATTTAAGCCACGTCGCCCGATTTTAAACTGATTGATCATGCGATCTTTTGTTAAAAACGTTTCCTCAAGACTTTGTATAATTTCTGCAGCAGACTCAACACCTTCATGAATGTGTCTCAAATCATCAGACAGTGAAGTCAAGATTACACGTTTCATGGGTTCATTTGCCTGCTCCCAAATATTATACAAGTGCCTTTCCAAGATCGATTCTTTCAAGTAGGCATACGGGGCTTGGGTACATCAAGAACCCAAAAATGTTCTTGTGCCGGAAGGACAAACTCATATTTCGTTTCCAAACAACATAGTTATCTCCAGTTAATTGGTGTTCTTTGAGTGTATATAACAGTGGATTAAAAGGTTGCGACATGATGAACTGAAATAAATAATAATATGCATAAGCACAAATATATAACAAAATTCGATCACATGTTTCATATTAAAATCTCCAAAAAAATATGAACATGCATCAGTCAACATCTCGAAACAGTTTAAATAAGCCACGTGGGGTGGGTCATTATTTAAACACATTCAAAAGGTTACAAACAAAAACGATTTACAAACCTTTAATATCCAGATTAATAGTTGGCTCCACTTGACCATTATAAAATTGACGGGGACTTCGGGAAGTATATGCATATCAATTTTATACCTAAGTAATAACCATGATTAAATCTGAAATTATTATTTCGCATTGAGCGAGCCCGTGGGAGGGTCATCGTCGCCACTAGTAATAATCCACAATCATTCATTAGAAATTTATTCATGTGAAAGCTATCTTTTGACCGTCCCGTGGGGGGAATTTCTCCAAAAGAATTCACAAATAAATAAACCATGGAGGTCAATAATTAATTCAATTTTATTATCCGGAATAAAATTGTCAATTAATTGTTTAAACATACTTAGTAATTTTCGAAAGTGATATTTTTCAAAACATTTTCTCATGCATCACAAATTTTAAACACAATTTAAATAAGCATAAACAATGCATAAACATCAAGACAAAAATTAAACATATTGGGCACTTTTATCCAATTGTCATGGTTAATTTTGTCATGTCTTGATCTTGAGAAATCGTCTTCATTGCCTTCATCGTTCGTCTCGAAAAGGCTCCCACTTGACCGTTTTAAAAAAAATGCCTTGTCAAGACACGTCATCGACCAGCTAGCGGGTCGGAGTGCCCGCCTAGCACTCACCGTCCGTGTTAGATGCGCCCGGCCTAACGCTTGCGGCGCCGCGTCACCGCTGCTTGAATCGGCAACCCTTCATCCCGCGTCGCCCGCGCCTCGGCAGCGTCGTCCTTCATCACTTAGCCCGTCGCCCGTCTTGTGTCGCCCAGCGTCGCCGCCGCCCGTGTCGCCCATGTCCCCATGCACTTTCGCAGCAGCGCCCGCGTCACTTGGTTGGATCCCAGCGTGACTCGGCCCTCGGCCACGCCCTCGCCCTTGCGCCAAACATCAGCGTCGCGCGTGCCTCCTGAAAGCGGCATTTCGCCGCTTTCCTGCGCCCGATTTAGGATCCGTCTTTTAATTCTTCGTCTCATGTCAGTTTCCGATCCGGTTACAATTTATTTACAAAATAAATAAACCAAGATCTAGACTAGTCTATTACATTGATCCGTCAAACAAATACTAATCTGCTTCATTGGATTTTCTCACGAGAGCAAAAGCGAATCCGAGCGAATCCAATTAAAAACCACAATTTATATGCATGCATAAATTAAACACATTAAATTCCATGACAATTGGATATCCAAAAAAAAGATCTAGCAATTCTACTATCCAATTTCAAATTTAATGACAAATAATTAAATTATAATTTAAAATTGAGCAAACCGAGGCTCTGATACCAGTTGTTGGGGAATAATTTACCCGGATCTATTCGGGATGAATATTTAAATATAAATTTAATTCTAACAATTATTACTAGCATGAATTAACTCATATTAATTCAAATAATAATTTCAACAACAAATCATGCATATAAACAATTCATGTAAATCCTACGCATGAGGGGAAATACTACGAGTTTACGTGAACTTAACTCTTGGAATGACAATGGTCTTGTATGTGAAAACACACCAAAAGTCCTTCTCAAGTATTCCCATGTCCTTGCTCGACAATCTGGTGGAAGGATACTCGCGAACAATTAACAAAAGAAAAAATAAACTTTGTTGCACCACTTTCGTGGATTTGCTAATTTTTCCAGCACATGGAATTGCACTTGGGAATGAAAGAATCATCCCCTATTTATAGATAGGCGTTGGGCGAAAATTTGGGAAGAAAAACAATGTGGGAAAATCTTTTCTTGATCTCCAAGAAATCTTGAATATGTCTCCTATATTCTTTTCCCCATAATTAAAATATTCCACAAAAATCTCACCACACCATATTATGGTATTTTCAAAAAATAGAGGGTCCAAGATTCCAAGATTTGAATCTTCTTGAATTTATGAGATATTCTTGTATTTCAAGAAATACATATCTTCCGTAATATCTTTTCAAGAAAATCAAGAAAATCTTTCTTGCCCTTTATTTTCAAAAATTTCGAAACACCTTATATGAATAACCAAGTGGGAGATTTCTTGAATTTAATGAGATAATCTTGTATTCCAAGAATACATATCTTCATTCCATAACAAAATTCAAAGAAAATCTTTCTCCCATTTTATCCATAAATTTCGAAAATTACAAGGAAAAATAGGCAACAAATTTATTTTATTTTTAAACACCTTTTTTTCGGTTATTGGACTTTATCTTTATCTTGGGGGCCTTTTAGGAGAATTAAGATTGGATCTTCCAATGGACTTTGAATTATCAATATTGAGCCACAATATTATTCAAGCTCATAAATATTAATTAATCCCACTACATAATTAATATTAAGACTATCCATCTTAACCATATATTAGTTAATATGGCTCCGGTTATTATTTCCCGTGTTTAAGATTATCTAGCCCATTAATTAATTCAAGCCACTGAAATAGCTTTCTATTAATTAATATATTTTATCCTTGGTAAATGAATGGTTCAACATTATTATCCATAGCGGAAACTAGTTCCACTTGCAAGATTTGGTATGATAAACCTTATGAACCTCCCAAGGGGTCAAACGAAAAGCGTATTTCTTGCACACGATTCTCAGATTAAATCTTAGTAATCGTCGATGTGATCAATAATATTGCCCAAGATATAGGGTATTGAATCTCACTGATTCTCTTCCCATAATAAGTCAAAACAATAGTTACTAACCACACTCAATCCTATTTAAGGGACGAAGATTAAGAAACAACTAACCACTGAGGTCTAATTCTTCCTAGTTTAGTTCTCAAGAATTTATCCTCCCAGAGGTCCTCTTCAATCATCGATCACCATGACTAGTGTAATCTCTTGGTCAAGACAAACCAATCGAGCTTTTACACTACAACCTTTCACGATGGATTGTTCATTTCCATCTAGGTCGTGAATGGTGTACTTTTAGTTACAAGGAAGGAATCATTAATTTAATCTTCGTGATCTTGGTATCACTAAATTAACTACAATGTAACACGTACTATTTAATGAACAGTTATGCAGTAAATATATGTAACATTCAATCATATTTAAAGCAACAGTGATAAACAATTTATTTCAGTAAATTAGTCCGAAATTCAATTAGTCTGATTATACAAAGTAAAAGCATACTGTCCAGTATAATCCCAACAACTACCCGCTTGCAATCTTCAATATTAGTGGTCTGTTGGATTGCTTCCTAAATTGGGTTGGGAATTAATTGACCCATCAATCAGGTTTGGGCCCAATAGGCTAGGATGATTTTGGCCCAACTTTATACTATTAATTCCCAAATCCTCAATTCCTGGGATCGGTATTGAATTAATGGCCGCCGAATTTCGTGCCAAACATTCCGCTTCCCCTGTTTTCGCTGGTTCTGTTTCCGAGACTTTCGGAATAATTTCTTCAGTATTCCCAATTGCATTGATTGCGCCATTTATTGCACTTACTGATTCCCCAGACGATTTTCCTCCCGGTGGCTTTGGAATCGTTTCGTCTACCCGTGACTCTCCGACTTCCTCATCGGAATCACTCTTTTCCGGCGGGACCTTAAATTTACCGCTGGTTGGGGGTTTGTCTATGCACCGAGCTTCCCCCAATTCATGGAAGCGGGCCGTTTCTTCCAGAATTAGAATTTTGAAATCTTCTTTTCCTATTTGGCATGGTATAGATTTCTGTATCGGAGTGAATATGCACGAACGAATTCGTACCCTGGCGATGTCCATCCTTTGTCTGAGTATGATGGATGGGTCTGTTTCGATTATTACTCCTACATCAGCCACAGCCCATTGCAGAAAAGATTCGTTCCATAAGCTTGTGGGTATCCCCTGCACTTGGATCCATGTTGTTCTTTCGGATGTTCTGTCATGAAAATTCCATTCTCGCCAGTCTGATAACCACTCTTTAAGCCAGCACTCTTCTTCCACGAACCACTTCGGCTTTCTTTTCAAATCCTTGCCAAAAATTAGCCATTGTGTGTCGCTTATCGGGCATACCTGCACGTCCTCATAACCCATGCTATCAATTTCCAATCTGGCGTTTGTCAGTAAGTCAGGGTGTTTTGTTGTTCCCACGATGGCGCCCTCTATCCATTCAAGTTCATTTATTCCAATTCGGTACGATCTCGATGAGGTTTTGGTTGTGACTTGGAGTTCGCTTTTTCTTATACTGCATTCCTCAGGTTCCTGGTGAATCTGCTTTCGTGTGCTGTTCAATTTAAGAGCATCGACGAAACTCACCTCTTCCTTTCTCAGTGCTGGGTTTATTATTCTACCCCCTTTTTGGATTTTCGCCGCCAGTTTCACAATTTGGTCGTCATATTTTGATAAATTGGCTCTGACTTTGTAGCTTCCAATCCAGATACTGTCCAAGTTTCTTTCCAGTTCTGGCCACGATTCACAGTCTTTGAACCAGGCGAAAGCGTATCTCCAACCCATCTTGTTTCTCTTTTCTGGTATCATTACATCCTTTACTTTGCCGTATTTGGAGAATATTTCTGCCAAGTCCTTTTATTTCCAATTCTCCGGAAAATTCGTGACGTAGAAGCTGCATACTTTTTTCGCCTGTTCACTCTGGGTCTTTCCTCTCTGTCTTGTGGTCTGGTTTAAGTTGGTACTACCAATTCTTGGTTGACGAATGCTACCAATTGTGAAACTTTAATGAGTTGCAATGAGTTGTTAACAAAAGTTGTAATAAACTCGTCTAATAAACTAGGTGGCTTAGCCCACCTGGCCATTGGGCTCCTCATTTGTGTGGGAGCTTTAGGTTCGATTCCCTATGGGAACGAATTTAACCTTACAAAAAAAAAAAAACTCGTCTAATAAATTTGAGGCACAGTTTGTTAATGAGTTTATTAGGCATGATGAAACGAATTGAACTATCCCTGCAAGTTTGCAACCTTAAGTTTAGAGAATTTTTACAACCGCCCGTTCATGGCTGTGCACATTAATGAGTTGTTTATTTCTGTTAGTTTTTCTGCATAATGTGTTTGTCATGTGTAATTTAATAGCAAAGTATTGTGGTTTCAGTTACGTATGTTGGCCTATTATTTTCGGATTTAATAGCAGGATTTTATGTTGTACCCTGTGCCTTAGGAGTGGCCGTCGTCGAACAGGGGAAATTTTTGCGGAGAAGCGTCCGTCGGAGAAATGGTCACGGACCCGGGAATCAAACAGGACCGTCGCGGATAGGGGAGGACGATGGTGGAGGACCGACGTCGAACGCCATGGTTCGTTAGGGCCAGTCTTCGATTTCCGCTATGGTTCGACGAAAGGTTTTCTCTGAATTGGGAAAACTTGCTGTGAGGAATGACTTGTGTAATGAACTTGGGAAATGTAATTTCTAAAAATGAATGGGTTGTCGAAATAAATGTTATAAAACAAATGTAAAAGGGTATTTTGGGAAATATAAATTTTATAAAAAACTATCATACAAACCAAACCACTTTCAAATAAAACTGTGGAATAGTATCACAATGGGAATCCCACAAACCAATCAACTATTATAAGTTTAAAAAAACATATCCCAATAATGCAATCTTATGTAATCCACAAGAAATTAATCAAACCTGACTCGAAATCCAAACACACCCTTAGGGTATTTTTTTTTCAAGAAGATCATTCATAGAGTGATAATTCGACTCAACATTGAAAATTATCGAACACAAGAGGGATCCCCTAACAAAAATGTATAGGGCAATGCTAGCGTTGAGCCTAACCTAGATTTACTGAAATTAAAGAATTATTCTTGAGGAGACCTTCCACTTAAGTAATATTGCACGGAACTTACTGATAGATACAAAATGATTGAACATATACATGTACACTTATATTTATATGTGCAACTTTAACTGCAAATGCAATTCATTTTGCACCTATAAGTAAGTTGATCTAAAATTTTGTACATATTAACAAATGTATTCTTCATTCACTTTGCATCAATCTCCACGACTGCCTAATCAAGCAAACCCCAATTGCTTCCCTCTCATCAACGCACATATGGTCTGGATTTACAAGTGTTCTGCACACTATAAAAAATAACAATTATGTGAATCAGGTCTATACATAAAATCTATCAAGGTATGTGAAAAAACTATCATTGTAATGCACAAAAACTTTAATTGTTTAAAAATATAAAATATTTTTTTAACAGTGATAGTCTTTTTGCATAACAATCAAAAAAGTTTTTATGCTTAATAATGATACTAAAAAAATCGAGTTCACGGTGAACTCGGGTTCACATAAATTTTTGTCTACTCTCCGTTTGAATTTTATTTTTATTTAATATATATATTGATTTTTTTATTTAAAGACTTTTTTCTTGAAGTAAAATTTTAGATACATTCCTTATCCCCGCTCTTCTTTCTCCAAGTTAACATTTAATTTAGGAAGTCACTAAACACATCTCATAATCATCCATTCACAAATCACACCCCATCTACTAAACTCACCCCATTAAAATTTTAAAATTAATTTATATTTCTAAACCCACCCCATTAAAATTTTAAAATTAATTTATATTTCTAAACCCACCCAAAAAAATAAAATCACATTTATCTTCTTTCTCTTTCAAAGCAAAGCAATGGTGTCTGATTCTTCCTTCAAAAAAAAAAAAATCTCCCACTTTAATTCTCTTGGAACAAAATCGAAGGTGAATTCATGTACAATGATTGGAAATCGACCATTCAAATGTAACACATTTATACATTTTTATTTTTGGTTATCACTGTTGTATTCTTTATGCAAGATCTGGTCAATTACAACAATAAAGACGAATTTCATAATCAAAATATTTTGTATTCTTTACATTCTCTTCTTCTAGGGGCTAGGAACATTGTTAACCCAAACAATAACTAATACTATTAGCAAGTAAAAACACATACTTTACATAATAACGATACTTCTTTAAGTGATGCCAGAATACCCGTAATCCTTCCATCCTGAAACGAACTTTCAAAAAAATACCAAAACAAATATTATCCCAAACAGCAACCCATCAAACCAGAGAACCACTCAACAATGATAACTGGAGGAACACACTATACCCAAATGCTGGAGGTAAGGAGGAAAGAACACCTTGAGGATAGCGAGCAGGATGAATGGAAGAAAAGTCGAATGGATTGTGACGATGAGCAAACCAAAATCGACCCATCAACGGCGGTGGTTGCTGAGCAACCCCGCCAATCATTATGATCATTCTAAGCTGGAACTGTCGCGGGCTTGGGAACCAAGCCACAGTTCGTGCTCTCAAGAAGCTCCTACGTGAGAAAGATCCGAGTATAGTCTTTCTTATGGAAACCAAGCTCACTTATACTCAAATGAACCGACTCAACACCAATGCCTTGCATTTTGAAGGTTGTATCCCAGTTGACTGTGATGGAGATGGCCGTAACAGGAGTGGGGGGCTTTGTCTTTTCTGGCGGGATCAAATCGATATTGACCTCGACAATTACTTGTCGAACCATATCGCTGTTACTATTACACACGGGAGGGAAAACAAAAAATGGAGACTCTCAGGGATCTACGGGTGGCCTGAACGATCCCAACGGTCTAAGACTATCCAGCTGCTACAGAGGGTGGCGCCTGATCCGGCCATCCCGTGGTGCTGAATAGGCGATTTTAATGAAACTCTTTGAAACTGGGAGAAGCAGGGAGGCAATTCACGTTACACCACCCAGATGGATCAGTTTAGGAATACCATTGCAGACCTTGAACTGCAAGATTTGGGTTTCTCTGGGCATAAATTTACATGGACCAATGGTCGAAAGGGGGCAGACAACATCCAAGTCCTCCTCGATCGTGCTCTTGCAAACAATCAATGGAGAATCCTCTTCCCAGCAGCACCACCTATGCACCTCACGCGGTACAGGTCTGACCATTCGCCAATTTTGCTTGAATTTGATATCGAGGGTCGTCGTTTGGGGGCGAATCGGAGAAAAAACAAGGTGTTTTGTTTTTGAAAAGATGTGGATGGAAAATGAGAAATGCTTGGAAGTTGTGGAAAGGGGTTGGGACCACACAAACCAGGCCTTAACCTTCGGGGAAAGGACTCAACGATGCAGCTAAATTTTGGGGCAATGGGACCGTGATACTTTTGGTAACATTGGCAGGAGGATTAAAAACATTAAGGCCCAAATCGATGATCTACAGGGGCATGCCCAAACAGAGGATGTGATCGAGAAGCTAAATCACAAAGCTAGGCAACTTGATGAGCTCCTTAAAAATGAGGAGATCTTTTGGTTTCAACGATCCCGAGCGCTTTAGCTCACGAATGGGGACCGCAACACCCCTTTTTTCCATAAGAAAACTTCCCAAAGAAGAAGGTGGAACACCATCCTGAGGTTGAAAAACCAAGAGGGCGTTTGGGTGAACGGAGAAGATGGTGTGGGGCGAATCATGAAGGATTTTTTTGTGGAGCTTTTCTCTTCGGGTAGTACTAGGAGTATGCACCATGTAATTGAGTCTGTTGAACCTAGGGTTTCAGCGGACATGAACTAGACTCTACTCCAACCATACACATCAGGGGAGATCAAGAAAGCATTTAAGCAGATGCTCCGGATGCCCGACGGTATGCCTCCTCTCTTCTTTCAAAGTTTTTGGTCTATTACCCATGAGTCTCTCATTGATACTTGTTTGAATATCCTTAATCATGGTGCTGATCTTGGAACTCTTAACCATACTTACATTGTCTTGATTCCAAAAGTGAAATTTCCTGAAAGCCCAAAAGAGTTCCGACCTATTAGCTTGTGTAATGTGGTTGTCCGTGTTCTCACTAAAGCCATTTCAAATAGGTTAAAATCTGTCCTCCACTCTGTGATCTCCCCTAATCAGAGTGTTTTTATCCCTAATCGACTTATCACGGACAATGCTATGGTGGCGTTTGAAATTTTTCACTACCTTAAAAAGAAAAAAAAGGGCAAAAGGGGTATGGTGGCTTTAAAACTTTATATGAGTAAAGCTTATGACCGAGTGGAGTGGGGTTTTCTTAGAACAATGTGTGAGAAATTGGGGTTTGAAAGTAGATGGATCGAGTTGATTATGTGTTGTGTGTCCACTGTTTCGTATTCCCTCATGATAAATGGATCCCCTACTGAGAAATTCCTCCCTAGTGGGGGCCTACGTTAGAGGGACCCATTATCGCCTTATCTCTTTCTTTTATGTGCAGAAGGCTTCTCGGCACTTATCAAGCAGGCGGAAACACGTGGAGAGATTACGGGCATCAAGGTGGCTTGGAATGCTCCCCCGTCTCTCATCTTTTCTTCGGGGACGACAGTATCCTTTTCTTCAAAGCCACTCAACCGGAAGTTCTCAAGGTGAAGGAGATCATTGCCAACTATGAAGCAGCTTCGGGTCAGAAAATCAATCTGGAAAAATTTGAAATTACCACGAGTGGAAATCTGTCTGAGTAGGAGCAGTGTGATTTTGGTCATCAGCTTGGAGCAAAACCTGTACCACAACAGGCCAAATACTTGGGACTTCCAACAATCATCGGTAGGGGTAAAAAAAGGGTCTTCCAAACTGTGATGGATTGCATCATTAGTAGGTTAAAAGGTGGAAGGAGAAGGCACTGACAAAAGGGGGAAGGGAAGTTCTTATCAGGACAGTGGTTCAGGCCATACCGAATTATGTGATGAGTTGTTTCTTGTTCCTAATATCGCTTTGTAAGAACATTGAAAAGGCTGTGGCTAGATTTTATTGGGGAGCAAGGCTGAAAATAGAAATATTCATTGGCTCAGTTGGGAGAAAATTTCACGTTCAAAGGAGCAAGGTGGTTTGGGGTTTCAGGAGATGTATTATTTCAACATGGCGATGGTTGGGAAACAATATTGGAGGCTCTTACACAATAGTGACTCTCTTGTTGCTCAAATTTTTAAAGCTCGATACTACCCAAGAGGCACTATTGATTCAGCAACCATTGGTTACCAACCAAGCTATCTGTGGCGTAGTATTCTGAAGACTCGGGACTTAGTTTTGCGTGGCTCTGCTTGGCAAGTCGGGAATGGAACCTCAATTAGTGTTTTCAGAGATCGTTGGATCGGGGTGGGGGAGCGGCGGGCCCCATGTGGGGCGATTATGAGACTAACCCGGAGCTCAGAGTTGCGGATCTTTTCACTGGAGAGGAACCGGTTTGGAACCGACCTTTTGTTCGACAACTTTTCACCGAAGATGATGCATCACTTATCCTCAATACACCTCTCAGCATGAGTCGTCCCCTTGATCGTATCATTTGGAATCACTCGAGAAATGGTAAATTCACTGTTCGTTCAGCCTATCATCTCTCCACACGTGTTTTCTCGAAATGTGGCCGGAACATCCCCTCAACGAGTATGAATCAACCGTCTTGGAAGAAGCTTTGGATATGTAAACTCCCACCTAAAATCAATCACTTCCTTTGGAGGGCGTGCATTGATGCCCTTCCCACCCGTCTCGCTCTTGCTCGTCGTGGAATCCAATGTCGAACCGTTTTGTCAATCATGCGATATGGGAGTGGAGTCCATTTCACACATCCTGTTGGAGTGCCCGACTACAGTCCACACTTGGGGTATTAGCCCACTTAAGGTACATCTCCACGCCCAAAACAACAACCTTCAAAGCCTTTTTTTGGGACATGTTACGCGTTCTTCCGGAGTATGGCACCATTGTTCTTGCGGTTACCATGTGGAATCTTTGGAAGGCAAGAAATGCTCTCATTCACGAAAACAAGAGATAGGTTCCCTCTGATATTGTTAATTGCAATGATTTCAAAAACCGGACCGGACCGGCCGGTTCAACCGGTTGAATCGGGAACTGGACCCGGAATCGGTCCGGACACCCCCTAAGAACCGGTTTATAGGTTAAACCGGTCAGAACCGGCCAAAATCGGTTCGACCGGTTTTTTTTTTAATTTTTGAACTTTTTTTCAAAATTTTAAACTAATAATTATTTAGGTAAAAAAAAATTATTATTTTTAATACCAATCAATTTTTAACTAATCTTTCTTGTGAGTAAGGATCTAGACCTCCACCCCTTTTATATTATTTTATCTCACATATTTTTAGTACTTATTCAATGTGGGATAGGTTTAGGTAGAATTTAGATCCACCTTCACTCCCTTTTATATTAATCAATCTCACATCTTTCTTAATACTTATTCAATGTGGGATGGGAGATCCACCTTTTGTATTACTCCATCTCACATTTTTTTTAATACTTATTCGATGTGGGATAAGAGATCCATAAAATCTACCTCCTCTCTTTTATATAACTTTATTTTACATTTCTTCTAATACTTATTCGATGTGGGACAAATTTTTTCACGTTTATATTATTTTTATGGTTCAAGTTTGATTAATTAAATTTAAATATTTATATTATAAGTCCATTGATGAATTAGTCATTTTAAAAAAATTAGTAAAATATAAAAAAAAAAAAAAAAAAATACACATAAATCATTTAAACGGTTGAACGGGGTTGAACTCGTCAAAACCAGTTGAACTGGCCATTGACCGGTGATCTCGTCAGGATTCGATCATCGGTTCGGTTATGAAAACACTGGTTAATTGGACTATGCACATGGTGGGGGAGATAGTGGAAAGCAACCGTAAAGGTTGTACTGGACAGCCGAGTGATAAACATAATGAAAAATGGATCTGCCCCCTTTGGGACGTCTCAAAATGAATAAGAATGCAGGGGTGTTCTTGGACGGGTCCATAGGTTTGGGGTTTGTGATACGTGATGAAGATGGAAAAGTCAAATTAGCAGGTTCCACTCATTGTTTGGCTGCGTCCCATAGCAGCACTCTCATAGAAGCTCTAGCGCTTAGGTTTGGCTTAAAGAAAGTCTTGAATTCGAACTTTTGCAATGTCATTTTGGAGTCGTATTCGAGGAATTTAATCATGGCGCTTCAAGGAGAGGGAGACCCCAATATTGACTCAAAGCTGATTGTGGACGACATTCAGAATATGCTTAAAGGTCTCCGAAACTCGAGTTTCTCTTTTGTCAAAAGAAATGCTAACCATGTTGCTCATTTTTTGGCCCATCTTGGGCAAGAAGATGTGGATATGGGATTTTTTTGGATTGATGATGTACCCGAGGTTTGTAGATCCCTCATGGTAAATGATGTAAGGCGCGAGCCTACCATTCTTGAGTAATACAAATTTACTTTTCCCATAAAAAAAAAAATACTTCTTTAAGTGGACAAAAACGTGATAAAGGCGTAAATTTTCATTGATCATGAGAATATCTAGAATACATACTCAAATAAAAACACAAATTCTTTAACGTTCTTAAGAATAAAAAATATTGTACGTAAAACATGATCAAACGTATCAATACGTTGACTTAATATGAATATCAGAACATAAATAAAGTAAAATAAAAGAGAACTCAAATTTTCAATCATCAAATTCAAAATTTCAAATCCCCAAACCAATGACAAAAATTATATTTGTAAAACAGCTAATCTAGAATCCTAAAAGCAATATAAATTTGACCTTAAAATAGACATAAATAAAAGGGTAACAAATCAGACAGTATCTCAAAGATAAAATACAATAATTCAAAACAAATCTACATATATCTCCATCAACTTCATTCTCTAAAACGACATAACTCGCCTCTACCTCTCATTTTCAACGCCCGACCCATGTTCATATTCAAGAATGTGCATTTTTAGAATTGGCAGATAAACACAAAAGATGTATATATGAAATTAGAAACTGTAGTTCAAGGTATAAACATAAATAAAAACCGCCGGGATGATTACAGCATCTTTCAAATTAGAAGCTGTAGTTCAAATAAAAACTTACAACATCTTTCGGATTAGAAACTGTAGTTCAAGGTATTAACAACAGGTACAATTGGCATTCACATTTATATCCATCCAATCGTAGCTTGGCAACTTCACTCTTAAAACTTCGCAAGGATGGAATGAAAGGTGATCTTCCACCTTTACCCTTCTCACCAAGCTACAAATATCATCAACTATATATTATCAGCAGCATTCGCCGATGAAGGCGAATGCTTCTGTGCCTGATTTTCTCCCCGCTTCTGCGTTTCTACGAACCTGTTCATTCTCTCCAGTAACTGCCCCGCTTTGCGTTTCCCACGATCCGTTCCATTTTGGGCCAAATCGAGCAACGGGCCCATCACTCCCAGCTCCTGTGCGTTCACTATGTGGTGATGATCACCAGAACAAAGGTGCACCAGCACAGCCGCTGCGTTTTCCTTGTTCCTGGGGGACCCGTTCCCAATCACGTCCACCAAAACGGGGACTGCCTCAGCCGCCCCTATAGCCACCTTCCCTTCGGAATGGCTCGACAAAATTGCTAGAATCGCCAGAGACTCGTCCACCATGCTGCCCTGAGGTTCGGTCAGCAATTGCATTAATGTGGGTATAACCCCTGCCCGAACCGCCTTCCCTTTGTTCCCCTGATAAATGCACAAGTTGAAGAGGGCTGTTGCAGCGTCTTTCTTGCCCCGTTGGGTGCCCTCGCTGAGAAGCATCACCAGGGGGGGAATTGCCCCTGAGGCCCCGATCATCACCTTATTTTCGTCGACTACTGAGAGGGAAAATAGGGTGGCTGCTGCGTTTTCCCGGGCTTCCATGCTCCCCTTTTTTAGCACGTGAACAATTCCGGGAACTGCCCCTGAGGAGATGATGCTTCCTTTGTTTTCTTCACATATTGAGAGGTTAAGAAGGGCGGTAACGGAATGTTCTTGGGTACGGGAATCGATGGTAGATAGAAGCTGGACGAGCAGAGGGATTGCGCCGGCTTCAGCTATGGCTACGCGATTGTCGGCGTTCCGTTTGGCAAGGAGGCGGATTTCGCCGGCAGCGGAGCGTTGATCCTCAGGGTTTCCGGATGTGAGTTTACAGAGGAGAGCAGAAATCTTGAAACGCTCGGCGGGGGAGCATGTGGAGTTGGTTTTGGTGGAACGAGAGGTGCTCGGTCTTTTTGGAGGGTCGATGCCGTTTGCTTCGCACCATTGAGCTATGAGACTTCGGAGGACATAGTTTGGTGTGAGAGATGTACTGGTGAGTGTTTGCTGCGTCTTGGGACAGGTATTATGCCCTTGCTCCAGCCATTTCTCGATACAAGATCTTTCGTATGTCTGCAAAAGAGAGTGCGAATGTTTCAATATTTATCAAAAAAAAATGTTGTGTAGTAATTCATGAGGCATCTAAATGCAGTTATAAACTTATATGTGAATGAGAACATGTGAGACCGAGAACAATGGCAAAATGCGACTCAAATAGCTTAACTTGTTGCTGCAGCTGTATCAAAATGCAGTTCTACCTAGACTTGGCATATATGATAATGAGAGAGGGAGATATGTAATATTGCAAAGACTACAAATAAAATAAAAACTATTGTTACAGATACTGGATGAAAAAATGGATGGATGGGATAAAATACATTGATGGTCATTAGAAGTCGAGAGAGGAGAATCAATGTGCACGTTGACACAATTCAATTATGACGACAAGTACTAAATACACCAGTTTTTCCTCTAACCAGTTCCTCTGTACTTGAGAACACAATTTTAGACTTTAATCTGTTTCTCCAAAGTAAAGGAAAATAAAGTAAAGTTGGCTCTTTTGAGATTCCATTATCAAGATATATTAATTTAGGGAAAATGTGATCCATCTGGGTGCAAGCCATTAAACACTGCTTTAGCCCTTTTGTTTGACGAAAATCATAAAAAAAGTACAATAAAAAGTATCAAGTTCTAAGGAGATAGGATATTAAAAAGAGTACCTGTCCTGTTGAAACAATAACAGGATCCTTCATCAGCTCTAGCGATATAGGACAGCGAAAATCATCTGGTATAACGAGGTTCTTCGTATTTCCCTCACTCACTGCCTTTCCACTGCTACTAGTAGGGGCAGAGTTTCCTGATGCAGTTGAATCAATATTTGGATTGACTGTCTGCACAAAATCCTTCACCTTCTTTAACAGCATAGACATCTTTTCGATGCTCTCCCCTGGGTCACCATCAGTTGCTCCAACCAGCTCATGCAAAGCAAGAGATTCTTGTGTTAAATCTGCAATCCCACCGAGCTGTAATTTCTCAACTAATCTCCTTAATACATCTGGATCCTTTTCAGCATCAATATTTTTGTTGTATAGGGATAAAAGATCATCATACAGCTCAGCATCTGAGGAATCTACCCTTCCCTTAGCTCTTCTAAACTGAGCAAGTACAAGCTCGACCTGGGAAAAAAATGTTTGGAGAATGACAACACAGAACATATAAGTTGCAGTTTTAAAATAACTTTCTCAAGTAACAATAATGATTGCATTAAATATAGATCAAAAGAAGGATAATGTATTACCTGTTCCTTCACTTCATCTGATATGTCAAGTTTCTCAAAAGAGATGGCACTCAGAGCTTGCTCCACTTCATCAGTCACTTCTTGAAATTTACTCATGATTTGCTGTCTCTCCAAGACCTGCGTGCAGAGATACCCTTAATTATTTTATTGTGTTCTACTTAGATAGCCTTTCAAAGGGTGCTCTGTACTTTCAGTTACTTGCTTTTTTTAGCAGACTAACAGAGAGGGTGAAAATATGTAGATGAGGAAACACAATGAAGATAACAATGCAAAAAAGGCAAATACAAATCTTGAGAAGAAATAGTATTAAATAAATAAAACAAATTTATCCACTTTTAACAAAGTATCACCCAATCAGAATGGAGACACAGTTTTAAACAGCTGGATGAGGAAAATGGATTCATGATTGACATGAAGAATCCTTCCGGTTTTCCAGAACAAGCTTTACCAAAGAGAATATGGCCATATGGGACAGGACTCCGATGATAGAAAGAAAATATTAAATAGAACATTATATGATGGAACAAAATGTGATTCAATGAATGTCAAGTATGAACACCTTGTGTTACGCATAGGAGATTTAAAAAAATTGGCATCCTTAAGCAAGCATCATGGGCCTAGTAGAGAAAGATGTAATAAATAGTTTATTAGATTGCAAGGATGCGTTTAATTATGATATCCATGACGTCATACAGAAATAGTGTGAATCACGTGATTTTATTTTGGGATTTCCACGTTCATTACCATTTTTCGAGGGCATAACAGATATAGCTAAACTCGTTAAGCATTCCTAATCAATCAATAAAATAGGACACATCATATTAATTTTGTTTCATAATGGATAAGATTTTCCTTCTCTTCATCACATGTCAATATTGTGGTAAGCAAAATAGTTGTTCATTTCCAAAAATGAGTATGATCAACACGTGTCGACTTTCAGACCGAAATTCCTAAACAATTACCAGCATCCCAGCATAATGGTTCATAACCACCCTAAATTTTCTTGCCAAATAGTTTACCAAACTTTGCACGACTTTTAGACTTGACAATTAAAGCACAAACATACTATATGCACTAACCAAATGGCCTGACATAGAACTACATCAGCTAACTTGGTACAACACTGAAAATGATTTCATAAATAAACATAATCCTTGGAAAGTAATTTGGAAAAGGGATAGATACTATATTGCAGAAAAGTAGTGGTGTCTTCCACACTTAATAAAAATTCCTTTGTTCACAATGACAATATAAGTACATCTATCACCTTTAAACCTTGCAAATTTTGTAGTCTAGATCCTCCTTCCAATTATCCAATCAGTATTTCATCTTATATATTATATAATAAAAAGCATCATCAGGGTGACCATGTCCCTTTTGCCATGGATTAACATCTTGTGGCTGCAGATTTAGGACTGTAGGGTAAAACCTAAGAACTAGAGTCGAGAAAACTGGAAGATAAACTAGCAAAATTATGAAGACATACCGTACAGATGAGGCTACAAACAAACTGAATTTCACCTATTTTTGGAAAATTTCGAAAATTCCGGTAGTATCGACAAATTTAATTAATTGCAAGCAAGATACCACCAATTAAAAAAGGATCTTGCATGGGCTGCAACTGCAATAAGAATTTCACTTTTGCAGTATGTATCCCCCGCTTTCTCAGGCTAGGGTTCGGCTATTTTTCAGATAAACTAGTCACACATTAACTGCTTTCCAGATCCTCCAACTATCCAAACTAGCATATGGGATTAAAAATCTGTTCCGAAAAAACACCTCAACAATAGCCTAAGGGGTGTTTGCAAACTCAAGTGGAGGGGGCAGAGTCACTTAATTTCAAAAGCTGCCCCTCATCACAGCTTTAGCACCAGAGAAGTGCTTCTAAGCTGTGAGTACAGTTTGCAAACACTCCCTCAGAGCTGCTATTAAGCAATCCTTCTATTAATTCACTAACAATTATGAGAAAAAATTAACTGCTACTTAAAAGCAGACAATTAACTTCCAATGAACCCTACGATCCACCCAGAAAAAAAAAAAAAATCACAATTGCCCACATGGACACACTATTTCACAAAAATCAAACAGATCAAACAAGTAAACAAAGAGCACCTACAACATTCACCCCCACTCATGATCCAAAACCAAAGATCAAAACAAAATAAACAGTAATTATTAATAAATAAAAAACTAGCACAAAACAGAAACGAATCCACGTCATACCGACCAGATAAATCTTGCTGCCCTCGCTCCCAAACCGAAGCAACTCTTTAGCCGATTCGAGCGTCTTCGCCAGCGAAGCCAACGCTTTGGCCGATCCCAGGGGCAGCGCCTCTTTGCTATCGTTAATTTCCTCGAACATTGGCGTCAACAGCTTCAGCCGCCGCGCTAAGTTGGTGTACTGCTTCTTCACCGTGGCTCTGTAGTCTGAAATCGCCGAGATTTCGCCGACGACATCGATCAATTTCCGCGATAAGGCGGCTTTATCGTCGTCCTCCATTGCCGCACAGAAAGGGAGATCTGGAACAAAAAGGGGGAGTTGGGAAAGAAGAAACCGTGAAATCAGTGTGGGAGTGGTGAGGTGGAGTCAACGATGCAGAGCTAAATTTGAGCTGGCGGGTGACTGCAATTGCGGGTCCGGGTCAGAGGATTTTCCATTGAAGAAAGAGAAATTAATTGGAGATTGGGAGGGAGAGAGGGGGGTTATGAGTTTAGCTTAACTGCGGTTAGATATTGTGGTAAAGTTGGTGAGCATTGCGCTTCCATTTTTTTCATTTCATTTTATATTTTACTACTCCCTTTTTTTTTTTTTTAATAGATGTCATTCTTCATTTTTTAATGATAAATTAAGAATATATTTTTATATCAAAATTAATCTTAATTAATACTCCTATTATTTAAATATTCTTAAGAATAATTATTATTGACTGAAAAATTAAACACACAACACATTTGTAGTAAATTTGAAATTTAAAATTACAATATTAAAGGTAAATATGAGATAAAGGGGGATAAAATATCAGAACGACATTTATTTCACAAATAATTCAAAAGATTAAAACGACATGTAAATAAAAATAGAGAAAGTATTATTTCTTATTATTAACTAGTATATCACCCTTGCGTTGCACGATTTATGAGTATAAAATGAACATGATATGAAATGTATTCATTTTTGTGTTAAATAAATTATAAAAAAATTATTTTACTTATAATAATAATAATAATCTTTTTTTAATTATTTTAAATATTTTTTTATCTTTTTTTTTCATTTCGATGCAACGCACGATTTATGAACATAATTTGCTTTTGCAACCCGGCATAAGAAATGGGTGGCGCTCCAAGTGCTTAAAAAATTTACATTGTTAAATAATACAACTTTAAAGGTATACTTTGTTTCTTACAATTTTGAATTATTTCCTTCTAAACTACATTGATTGTCAAATATTATCGTCTTCCCAATTCTCATTGCATATCAAATTTTTCAAATTGTCCCTTTTAGTTACTCTGAACATGATAACATATAACTACCCATTATTGAAATTGATCTCCTTAAAAAAGTCCAAGGTTTTTAATAATTGTGTATAATTCTTATTAATGGTCACATCATAAAATATAATTAGTCAAAATTATCTTTATAAGATGTTAAAAAGAGTCTATTATCTGATGAAGTCAGTGTCATTCCCGAAATCAATACTATTTATCCTAAGTTAGTCTCAATTAGTATTTTCTTTTAAAAATATGGGTACTGAGCTTCATCACAATCAACTCAGTATTGTTGTACAATTCAAGGTCTAATGTCAATTGTACATGCAACTAATTCATAGTAATCGGACTCAATGACGGTCCTACATGTCCTATGTTGGGATCACGTGCCCCCATAATTTTTTTTCAAGTATATGTTATATATATTATAATTATTTTGAGTAATACTTATATTATATGTATATAGTGACTTAAATGAATTTTTAACAGTGTTATAATTAGTTAATCATGCAAATATTTCATCTAAAAAAATTTGTAGATCTGTTATGTATATGTAATATCACTATTTAAAAAATCAAATATTTTTTAAGATAGTGACAGTGTATATGCATAATCGTGACATTAAAAAAATAGAATTCATGTGAACCCGGGTTCACATGAAATCTACTTTCTTTCTTTTTTTGCCCCCGTCATTAAAGTTTTATGGATCTGTCCATAATTGGATTAGTCAATTTAAATATTATATCATATAAAAGAATCATACAAATAAGTAAACAAATTGAGTTTTATCACAACCAACCTAATTTTATTTTACAATTCAACTAATAACGTCAACTAATAATTTAAGTCTAATGTCAATAACTCGTGATTTATGGTAATTGGACTAATCAATTTAAATCCAATATCATGTAATATAATCATACAAATAAGTATATAAATTATACATTTTCATATATATAATACTCCTCGTCTTTTTTAGATTGCTCAAAATCCAAAAAGTCCATATTTTGTAACATACTCAAAATAATAATAAAGTAACTATACAGTTCATGCCACATTTTATAAACATCACTAAATTACATCACATGCCACTAATAATTACATACAAAAGTAACTTATTTTTTATTCTTATTCACTAAAATTGACAAAATATCATTATCAAAAAGCTATTTTATCACATTCAAATATTAATAAAGAATTTTCTCTTTAAAGTTCAGTGAGCAATCTAAAAAAAATGAGGAGTAACTGTTTTTTTTAAATATATTCATATCAACTACAAAATATAACATTTTATATTATTAATCATTAATGTGTCACTTTTAAAATTTCATGATAAATTTGTAATAATTTTTTTGTTGATTTTTTTTGGTATAATATTTGTTATTATATATGTATAAATAGATCTAGTTCAAAAATTTGTAATAATTTTTTGTTGATTTTTTTTCTTTTTTGTATTATAACTTGTTATTATATATGTACTAGTTTAGTGCCCGCGTGTTATGCGGTTTTCTAATTAAAAATTACAATATTTTTAATAAATAATATATTTAATAATTAAAAATATAAATATGTGCATAAATGCACTAAATATGAATTAATAATTATTTAAGATGTATATTAGTATATTTTCTTAAACCTTGGAATAAGATTATTGTGTCAAATATTATTTATCCATTTTAATATGAAGTTGAACCTACAAATCAAAACAAAATAAATCGACTAAGAAAATACTAATAAATTAACTAATATGTAATAATAAAAAAATTAAAATTGAATGAATTATAATATAAAATACTTTTGTCACATAAAATATTTTAAGATATACATAAGAGCAATTATAAAATAAAATTATTTATTAAGAAATTAATAATTGAATATAATTCACATTTAGAATGAATATTTTATTATTTTAAATTAAGTAAAACAAAAATTGCCGAAAAAAAGATAAATGAATAATATTATATAGTTAAATAAAACATAAAGTAATAAATATGAATTACACATTTTATAACATTCACACATATTTTAAATACCTAAATAATTAGAAATTCATTATACACAAAAACTTTAAGTTTCATGACACATAGGATTCTTTTATAAAAATAACCAAATAGAAAAATGACATGTGTACTTAAATTTCTCATTGAGTGACACATAAGTTAAATTAACATGGAGTTGACACATCATGAAAAAAAAACTCCCTATTAGTATATAGAGGGATAAATAGATCTAGTTTCAAACTTCAAAAATAATATTAATAATTAAAAAATATTTAAAAAAAAAAAAACAATTAGTATATATGTATGGTAGATATGGTGAATTGAACCTTGTACCTCTTGCATTCAAAGAAGATAAAGAATATTTGTTATACCATTAGAGCTACATCAAATTTGTTAAGATGCTTAAAATTTTATTCAAAAATTATAACAATTTTTTGCCAATATTTTGGCCCAACATTTTATTATTAGATATGTATAGATGTACAATAATATGAAACTCATATCATGCATTTATAAACTGATATAATTGTTCTTATAAGTTAATATCAACAATATTTAATACTATGATATTACTTTATGACAAAGTATAAAGTGAACAAATTTTATACAATATAATAGTTAAGGAATGTAACTTATATTACTAAGGAATATTAATTGTGATAACTGAATGATATATTTTTTTACTATATGAATCGTATTACTCATAACTCTGAACGGTGTGACTTATATTACAGCAGATGTATTGGTATTAATAACTGAATGGTGCGACTTATATTATAAAAATGTATTAATCTTGATAATTGAATGGTCATGTCTATAAACATGGAATCGATTTCACGATGTACAAGTTTCACAGGAGATCTACTTTTATTAATCTTTTATTATTAATGTGACATATATTAAATAATATTAGCAATTATCATCCGTTAACGTATAAAATGTAGTAAAAACATTATAATAATAAGAGTGGGTCTCATGTGCACCCGGTGCACCGTGCACTCATAGTACATTTTAGAAGCGTGCAACTATACAAAACAGAAACGTGTAACTATTCCAAACAGAAGCATGCAACTATGTTCACATATTAACAGTTGCACTTTTCTATGTAAATAAATCGCACTTTTTAACATAACAAATTGCATGCTTCAAAAATATACTATAAGTGCACGGTGCACCCAGGTGCATACAAGACTTAGCTAAATAATAAATTAACTGCCAGTAACCAGTGATAGCCGCTATATTTCTCTAGTTCTTTTCTTCACATTAATCGGACCACATGCAGTTTAATTATCTACTTTTGTCTTTGGGGGCTTTCGCAACTTGACATTTTTAACCTCCAGTTATTTATTTTTAAAAAGGTATTGTGTGAAATATTACAAGCTAATGTTATATGCAATACAATATAAATAAAGTAAAAATATTCTAATATTCACGGGTCGGGCGCGGGCAGGGCAGGGCGGGCGTGGGAGCGGGCATGGCTGGCATGAGTTGTGGGTTGTGGGCTTCAGGTTAGGAGGACACATATGTATTTATAGAAATATATTTTTATCAAATATGTGTTGTAGCCTAGTGGTTCAGGTTTGTTGTTAATCAAATTGGTAATTGAACACATTAATTTTTTTATTTTTTTTAATCAATTTTTTGTGTGTTAATACATTTGTGTATAAGTGTTACTACATTGTTATATTGAAAAAACGTCATATCTTACGTAACACGTATTAAAATATATCGTAACACATAAATATTAATAAGGTAACATGGGTCACAAAGTAACACATTATTGTTCATATGGTAACACATGGGCATTCACATAGTATTACGACGATGTGTGAACAGTGTTACATATTACTAAAAAAACATGTGTTACTACATGAACAAAAAGTGTTACCATATGAAAAAAAATGTGTTACCACAAGAACAAAATTAGTACAAGCGCGAAAAGAAATCTCCAGTCCAAAATTACAGATTTAAAGAACAACTTTATGTGTTACTACATGAACAAAAAGAGTGTTACCATATGAGCTAAAGAGTGTTACTACATGAACAAAAATCAGTACAAACGCGAAAAAAATCCTCAGTCCAAAATTACAGATTTACAGAACAGAGTGAAAAGAGTGCAGAAGGATCTGAATTTCATCACACACTTTGTATTGGGGGGTAATCCAAAAACCACACACATATTCTCTCTTCTTCTCGCATAATCTACACCAAAATTCAAATTGAACAACCTTATTTCATCCAATAATCGGAGCGAAAAAGAAAATTAGGGTACGAAATAGGAAGAAGAAAGCCCATGAGATCCGCCAAAAGAGAAGAGAAAGAAGAGAAAATATGACCGCGTTTGACTACGCGATGGAAGAAGATGAAGAAGCCTATTGGCCTGCCAATAATCTACCCTAACCCGTCCCCCTACCTGACCGCGCAAAAAAAAAAAAAAAAAAAAACTCAATTGCACATATCGCTTGTATGCAATATTGCATACAAGATTTTGTGTTTATTTTTAAACTGAAACTCTGAAAAGTATGATGGGTTTTTCTTCTATTGCAACGGATGATTTTATTTTGGCAAAGTTTGGAGTGAACAAGTTTCACAGTGAAATTGGTTAAGAAGTGTAACTTATATTACTAAAGAGTGTGACTTTTTATTATAAAGGGTTTGACTTTTTACTATAAAGGGTATTACTCATAAAAGTGAAGGATATAACTTATATTATAGCAGAACGTATCGTAGTGATAACTGAAGGGTGTGACTTATATTATTAAAGGGTGTGACTTATATTATTAAAGAGTATGTCTGTAAAAAAAATTAGTTTTACGGTGAACAAGTTTCTCAGCACACCAACTCTTTTATTTTAATTTTAAATCCAAATAAGAATTGAATATGCATATTAAAGATATTTAATATTTAATACATGTATGATATATATCTATGTAATTAAGAATTTGAAAATGCGACACACTGCCTGAGATAACATCATTTTGTAAAAGGAAAAAATTGGTATAGTGATTAATTACATAACATGTTTCTATGTTTTAATAGTTGCAATTAGAGATTAACGCAATTAGAACATTCTCCGTTCGTCCCATTTTATTTGTTGCTTTAGAATTTAAAATTATTAAATAGTAATAAGATATGTAATGTGTCATTTTTATAGTATTATTTATTTGTATGATCATTTAATGCATATTATTATAAAAATAAATATAAAATCAAAATTGATTTATAACATTTAATTTTTTAAATTACTATAAAATGATAATTATTTTGGAACAAATTTTTTTAAAAAAAGATAATAAAAAAAAATGGGATAAAGGGACTACATATTAATATTAACAGGAGATTTAGTAGTTGTTCTATATTGGGTATTAATATTGATTTATTTTATTTGGAAATCGAAGTGCAGAACAAATGGAAAGTGAAGAAAAATACGCAGAAAGTGAAAAAAAAAAGATTTAAATTGGTTCATTTAGATTTTAGACATTATGTTTTCTTGTGTTAGGTCTTTCCATTAACGTATTTAATTTAATAACTTTGTATACTAGTTTTTCACTCGAGCGATGTTCGGCAGGTCTCATTTATCGTATGGAGTATTGGGGTAAGTTGTTTGAGTGTTGAATTAGTTGTGGATGAATTTTTTCTAATTTATTTATAGCGATTAATATTCACATTTTGTATATATTGCAAGAATGAGTTTATCCTAATTTGCTCATAGCGATTAATATTCACATTTTGTATATATTGCAGTGAGTATTGAGGTAAGTAATTTGAGTTATAAATTAGTTTCTAATTTTATGATTTTTTTAATCTAATTTTATGTTGGATATTTAATATAATTTTATTATTTTATATTGCAATATAGTTGGAGATCATGTAATTTTCTATTAAAATTTATGAATCTATTGAATTTCAAGGGAGATGTTCTAATCTTGAAATTAGCTAATTTTTAGGTAAAAAAAATATTTTTTCCATATAAATATGGTTTCAATTATGTCAATCCCACCCCTCGCAATTTCTTTTTCATAAAATAGTAATTTATTGTAGAGTTCGTAATTTTGAATTCCTCGAAATGACAAAATGAAAATTTTTGTTCGGGATGAAGTGAGTATATTATACACATAAAATATTTTTAAAAATTTATATCTATAATTAAATTAATTATATTAATTAAATATTTAAAATATTTAATCTAAAATAATATTATAAATTATTTTCTTCAATCCCGCGAAATTGGCGAGGTTACGTGCTAGTACTATATATTGGTAAACATATTTCAGCTTACTTGGCGAAACCACGTCAGTCTGCGCAAAGCTCAATTCAACCAGATTATTTTGTTTCAAAATCGTACACTCTCATTAAAAGTTATTTAAAGTAAAATGTTAATATAAATTATATGTTTTTATTTATAAAGATATATTTACATTATATACTACTCCTATTATTTATAAAGATATGCATGGTTACACATATACCATTATATATTCATTCATCCGGCTTGCCAGAGCTGCTTGCGGCGGTGGTTAATGCATCTAATTAATTATCACTGTGGTGATTGTGATTAAGTTTACTGATTGGGTAATTACTCTGTCGCAGGGCTGTGGGATCAGAATTGTTCTTCAATTGAAGTGAATAAAGTGTGATTTCTTGGACGTTAACTTTGGGGGTTTATAATAAGACGATAATAATTAGAGGGGATTGCGATGAAGAGATCTAGATATGATGATGTGTCGAACAGTAATATTCTGGTAAATAATTTAAGTTATAAATTGATTATGTTTATTGTAATTGTGTAATTATTTTGTATATTCCACGAAATTTTTTCATATTGCATAAATTTTTTTGAAGTAAAAAATTTAAGTGTTGAATTAATTGTGGAGGAGTTTCTTATAATTTGTTCATAGCAATTAATATTCACGTTTTGTATATGTTGCAGAGAATATTGAGGTAAATAGTTTGAGCTATGAGTTCGTTATGAATGTTTATTGCAATTGTGAAGTTTTTTTTATATTACACGAAGCATTGAGATAAGTAATTTGAGGGTTGAATTAGTGGTGGATGAGTTTCTTCTAATTTGTTCATAGCGATTAATTTTCACGTTTTGTGTATATTGCAGGGAGTATTGATGTAAGTAATTTGAGTTATGAGTTTGTTTATAATTTTATGAAATTTTTAATCTGATTTTGTGTTGTATATTTAATCTGATTTTATTATTTTATATTGCAAGAAGTATCGAGGTAAGTAATTTGAGTTATGAATGTTTATTGTAATTGTATACTTATTTTGTATATTGTTGGAATTTTTTTTATTTTTTTTACATTACACAGAATATTAAGGTAAGTAGTTTGAGTGTTTAATTAATTGTGAAGGAGTTTCTTCTAATCTGTTCTATTTAATTTGATTTTATTATTATATGTTGCAGGGAGTATTGAGGTAAGTAATTTGAGTTATATAATGGTTATGAATGTTTATTGCAATTGTGTAATTATTTTCAAAAAATTAAATTTTCTAGAGATTTTGGAAAAATATACAAACAATTAGATTTTATTTTTAAAGATTTTGTATAATAAATATTTATCTGAAAAAAAAATATGTATAAAATCTTGCGTAGATATGATTAGCTATAAATCTTTAAAATCCTTCAAAAAAGGGCAAAGTATAAGGTGAACAAGTTTCACCAACTTATATTACTAAAGAGTATGATTTTTTACTATAAAATGTGTGGCTTTTTATTATAAAGAGTATTACTCATAAAAAAAAGAGTGTGACTTATATTATAACATATGATATCGTAGTGATAACTGAAGAGTGTGACTTATATTACTAAAGAGTATGTCTGTCAAAAAAAAAAAATTAATTTCACGGTAAACAAGTTTCACAGCATACCAACTCTAAAAAAACTAGATTTCTCAAAAAAATTGAATAAAAAATATTTGACATTCACAATAGAAAAAAATTCAATTGCATATTCGAATTGTAAAATCTTTCATAATAGATAAATAAAAAGATTAGAATTTATTTTATAACATCAAAATTATTTCAACCCCGCGTAATACGCGGGTATACGAACTAGTATATATATATATATATATATATTTTACTAAACACTAATAAAAACGTAATAAAATCTGACACTTACACTATATATAGTGTAAAATAAAAAAAATTGGGTAGGGCCATGCCACCCGAGGCACATACGTGGCCCGCCATTGTTTAGATAATTTAGTGTGAGATGGTCATTTACATATATTAAATGATATTTTATTTTAAAATTTGGATCATATTGAATTTTGATCCATGATTAGAATGAAACTACATAAACTCATCATCATAAATATATAGGATCTATTTTTCCTTTTATAGTTTTGGCGCCAATCGTCCTCAGTCGTTGATCGTTTTTAATGGATTAATCTTGATCGTCTATTATTTTGCATCAATTACTCATTTTATTTTTTACCACATTTTTTTTACCATTTTAGTTTTTGGTGGGAAACTTTGTGAGCTGTCGATCTATGAATTAGTTTGATCTGAGTCGTTGAAATGATGAACATAGATTCCACAATTCATGACAATCAACTTAAATCACATTTAATTGCACCTCTATCTTAGTCATACATTTAATTGTTGTTTGGCCTTCAAACTCTATAAATACTCCACTTACAATCCCCAATTTTATCTTCTCATTGCTTTGGTTGCACTTTGTTGGAATAGCTACAAAGATATTCTTTATATTCACAATATAGATAGATTGATATGATTTATTTGTTGTAATGGTGTCGTTTTTTATGTTTTCATTTTTTTCGAATAGAATCTTTGTAATGTATAAAATTTACTATTTAGTAATGTATAAAATTTAGTATTTAGTTTAATTTGTAAGGATGTAAAATATATTCTACAAGATTCATTCATTATGTTTTATATAAATTTTGTATCACAAAAGTTGTTTTTTCTGGAATTTTGTCACGTCTTTTTTCATTTATCGTCTACACTTAGATATTCTCCCATCTATCTCTTTTCTTCATTTCAAGAACACATCGAGTGTATATAAAATCACAGGTAATGTGTATGATGTATTCAATTTTTCAATCAATTGATGAAACCAACACCAACAAACAAGTTTGTTTTATCTTTTATATGTATGATGAACTGTTTTCCCGATGCTCAACACATTTTCATTTTTTCAATTATTTGTGTATATCTTGTTCTTGATTATCTATTAATAATTTGTCTTCATAATTCAATTGTATGCTAACAGGTTTAATCCAAAATTGTGTTTTTTTATTTATGTCTCATAACTCATAAATTGTACTTTTAATTCAATTACAGTATATATTAAATAATAACGTATTAACCACCTCTCAAAATTCATATATTCTTGATATTCTTGATATTCAAGAAACCAGGAGCATGATAATATTTTAGTTAACAAACTTATAGTGGATGCTTAATAAAATAACTCCAACAATTTGATTTTAGTTTTGTAGAGTGTATCATATGCTTTATTTTTTTTTCCATGTAATAATCTTATTATTTAATCATTTTCTAGAATCATGTCTAATTATTAATGGCCGATTATTGATAATTTTATACACATGATAAGACAAATTAGTATAAATTATTACATATTATTTATTTAATCACGTATTCATTTAGTTTAATGAAAACGTCAAGTTCCAGTACCTACAAACCATCTTCTTTCCTGGTAAGTCGTAAATGATTCTTTTTTTTTCTAATACTTTATTGACTTATTTATTCTGTTAAGCCCATAATATTTTTTTAATATTAATAAATACATAATTAACATCCATTGATTTAGCTCAAGTATTAAACCATCCGAATTAAATTTTCCATATAATTGTCTTATTATTTAATCAATTCCTAAATTAATGTCTAATTATTAATGGCCAATTATTGATAATTTAATACACATGATAACACAAATTAGTATAAGTTGTTACATATTATTTATTTAATCACATATTCATATAATTTAGTGAAAACGTCAAGTTCCAGTTCCTACAAACCGTCTTCTTTCCTGGTAAGTCGTAAACGATTCTTTTTTCTTAATACTTTATTGACTTATTTATTTTATTAAGCCCATTTTTTTTAATATTAATAAATACATATTTAACATCCATTGATTTAGCTCAAGTATTAAAACCATTCGGATTAATTTTTCCATGTAATGTCTTATTATTTAATCAATTCCTATATTAACGTCTAATTATTAATGGTCAATTGTTGATAATTTAATACACATGGTAACACAAATTAGTATAAATTGTTACATGTTGTTTATTTAATCACATATTTATACTCCCTCCGTCCCAAACAAACCTTCACACTTTCTATTTTGAGCCGTCCCATTTCAATCTTCACACCACAAAAATGGCAAAAAATCTTACAATTTTGCTACCACACAATCTCCACCCTCCATCTCCTTTAAAAAATCAATAAAGTCATTTTTTCTTAAAATGTCCGGTCAAAGTGTGAACTTTGAAATGGGACGGAGGGAGTATAATTTAGTGAAAACGTCAAGTTCTAGTTCCCACAAGCTGTCTTCTTTCCTGATAAGTCGTAAACTATTCTTTTTTTTAATACTTTATTGACTGATTAATTATGTTAGTTCTTAGGTAATCATGTTCTAAATCAATAATAATTTTATACTAAGATAATATAACATTTAGTTATATGTTCTTAAAAATACCCTTATTTTTAATAATTTAGTTCTTATTTGTTTATACATATATTTCTCACCATTTTTTTTTGAAAACTTATAGTTATTCATAAAAATGTAGTAAATATCTAAAACATACAATAATATTTAGGTTTATATTGATTAATTAATCATATGTTTGTAAACCTTCAATTATTTCTTAAGTTTAAATGAGTTTTTTTTTGTGAGAAATTTTTATTATATCTTAATATTAATCATTACTTTATTTACAACTGTTTATTTAGTTCAAAAACTATATTAAATATTAATTACAAGGAAATTATCATATAACATAATAATTTGTATTGACATCATGAGTTAAAATTAATGGAATATTAATTATATTTTATTACACGTATTATCATAAATTAATACCCATTCAATTGTATAAGTAAATACATATATTATATTTAATCTCATGTTCATATTTTTTTTATCAAAACTTTAATGTCCAGTTCATACAACCATCAACTTTTCTGGTAAGTTGTGAACGAAACTTTATATTAAATATTAGAGTTTATTATTTAATTTATCATTTCTTTTTTATTAAAATTAAATATTACCTTGAACAACTTTAATTTTTATGTTTCTTTTGCATGCACGTTTATTTTTTTAGCTAAAATTCAATGAATAATGAATTTGACTCATACCCTCGAATCATTGATTGTTAGTTATTTTTAAACAAACAATTTTTCGATAAGAATTTTAATTTTTTTAATATAAATCATTATATCATTTACATCGGTTGATTTAGTTCAATCATTAAATTCTGTTAAAAGTTTTATACCATGAGAATATAATTATTTATTTTTATCTGCCTATAATAGTGAGTAAACATCAATGAATTTTTTTTATATAATCTATTACACATAAAAATAATAATATCTCATTTTATAAGTATTTACATATTTTTTATTTCATCGCATATACATATTATTTTATGAAAATTTCAAGGTGTAGCTCCTTCAAGCCGTCTACTTTCCTGGTACGTTATTAACGAATATATTTATTTTCATTACTTTATTGATTATATATCTTTTTTTAATATTAACCACTACATAATTAACATCCATTGATTTAGTTCAAGTATTAAATCATATGTATTATTTTTTTCATGAAATTATCTTATAATATAATCATTTTCTAGAATCATGTCTAATTATTAATGGACGATTATTGATAATTTAATACACGTGATAAAATAAATTATTATAAATTGTTACATATTTATTTATTTCAACACATATTCATATAATTTTGTGAAAACATCAAGTTCCACTTCCTACAACTCATCTCTTTTCCCTGATATGTCGCAAACGAAACTTTTTATTATAAATAATTTATTGATTGATTAATTATGTCAGGTCTTAGATAATCATGTTCTAAATAAATAATAATTTTATATGTTCATTTATAACATTTAGTTACCTATTCTTAAAAATAAATTTATTTTTAATAATTCAGTTCTTATTTGTTTATATATATATCAAAATATTTTTTGAAAACTTATAGTTATTCATACATAAGTAGTAAATATCTAAAACATACAATAATGTTTAGGTTTATATTGATCAAGTAATAATATGTTTGTAAACATTCGATAATTTGTTAAGTTTAAATGAACAAGTTTTTTACGAGAAACTATTAATTTTCCTAATATTAATCATCACATTTTTACAACCACTAATTTAGTTCAATTATTAAAAACTTTATTAAATATTCATGTCAATGAAATTATAATATTACATAATAATTTCAAATAATCATGAGTTAAAATTAATTGATAATTAATTATATTTCATTACACATATTAACATGAATTAATATCCATTCAAATTTACAAGTAAATATATATTGTATATTTAATCTCATGTTCATATTTTTTAATGAAAACTTCAAGGTCCGGTTCGTACAACCATCAACTTTTCTGATAATTTGTGAACTAATATTTTTATTAAATATTAGAGATTATTATTCAAGTTCTGTGTGCGTATAATTAGTTTATCATTTTATTTTTAAATTTTCATTTAATTTTAGCTAAAATTCAATGAATAATTAAATTGACTCATACCGTCAAATCATGATTGCCAGTTATGTTTAAACAAATAATTTTTTCTATAATATACTGTTAATTTATGTTATTATATTGTTAACTTTTCATGTTGTGTTATTTTTAAGCTGATATTGAATAGTGAGGAAGCTAAAAAGTCCAGAAATCATCAACCAGGATCAATCTTCACATCAGGAAAATGCACAAGGTATGTTTTTTGTTTAATATGAATTTACATTTTTTATACATTAAAATGTTTAAAAAAAAATTAACCAAAAATATGCAGTTTACAATTTTATTTTATTTTGCTTAAATGTTAACCTACTTATTTTATGTTTCAATTTTTTTGGCAAGCAATAAAGATTCTGAAATAAATAGACCTATAAACACAGCTTCGTCATCAATTTTTCGTTATGTATTTGGAGATAAGTTTGTTAATTCAAACTAGAATTTGTATAGAAAACAACAAACTTATGATGTTAATAATGGTATTTATATTTCATTATGTTTATTAAAATTGTTCATTACTATTGTATATTATTATAAGTATTATTAGTTATTTCACTTTTGATTTGTTAAATAATTATTATTTTGTGTCAACTGCAGTTAGTGGATCGAGCAGTCAACATATAAATGAGTATAATGTTGGAAATTTCTTTAATTTCTTAACAAAATTTCTTTAATTTTTTTCCTGTTATTATTGACCTTTTAAATTAAATGCTGATTTATATACTTTTGTTTTCTGATATTGAATATTGGGATATTTGCGATCCTATTCATCGATGTGAATTTTGTGGTGCTATATTTTGGTTTGATGAACAGTTGAAATCTCCAAAAAAAAAAAATTAGCTCCAAAATTTTCTTTGTGTTGTATGCAAGGAAAAATTTTAGTTACCTTTAATGCCTCAACCTTCATTGCTTCTTCAAGATTTTATATGGGGTCAAACTAATAGAATCAAACATTTTTTGGATAACATTTGTTCATTCAACAATATGTTTTCTTTTACATCTTTAGACGGAACAATTGATTAAAATTTAAATAGAGGTAATTCTCCTCCGATGTTTCGAATGCATGGTTAGAAATTATCATAGATTGAGTAGTTTGCTTCTAAGTGATTGTGATCCAACAGAGCCCAACTTTACATATACGACACTAATAATGAAATTTATAACATGATTCGATCTATGAGGTAAGATATTAAAAAAAAAATTAATTTATCTACGTATTGTTTTATCTTTAATGAAATAGTAAACATATATTATTTATATATATATATATATATATATATATATATATATATAAATACAATCCAAGCTGAAATTGTTTCTGACTTGAAAGAGATGTTGGACAACAACAATGTGTTGGTGCAGAGGTTTCAAACTGCTAGAGATAGATTCAGCTCTGGTCACAGAACAATAACTATGCAATTAATTGGAAGTAGAGGCTATGATCCAAGGATGCACAACTTACCTACAATTTCAGAAATTGCAGTTGTGATTACTGGTGATCTTGATAGTACTATTGGGGTTCGTGACATTATCAATTCAAACATATTCTGGTATATTGCAACGTATAACTGAGTTGAACCCGTCTTATCTTGCTTTGCAATATCCTCTTCTTTTTCCTTATGGTGGGGATGAATATAGGGAAGATATACAATTTTCTCAATTTGCAATGGGAAGGGTTGGACAAATGACTGGTATTAGAATCATAGAGTTTTTTACATATCGTCTTCAGGAGAGGAATGGGGAGCCGCCTACACTATTATCTTGCAAGAGGTTAATGCAACAATTCATTGTAGATGCATATACAATGGTTGAGTTTGCAAGACTTTTGTACATAAAAAATCATCAAAAGGAACTTCGTTGTGATATGTATGTTGGTCTTGAAGATGCTTATTTGAATGGAGAGGGGGAAGGAAATGTTATTGGTAAATGTATTATGTTGTCTCCTTCATTTGCTAGATTTCCACGGTACATGATGTCGAATTATCAAGATGCTATGGCTATTTGTCGTTGTGTTGGTTATCTACAGTTGCTTAAATATTTACGTGAAATTCAAAATGCCAAAATTTATTCGTTATATGTCGTATAGAGGTCAAAATTCCGAAGATCGGTCTGATATTGTGTGTAGCATCTTTATGTTTAAATTGGATGCACTGATTCCTGACATTTGCTAAAATAAAATATTTTGAAACGTTAGGGCAAGTACAAAATTTTATTATCTAAAGTTTTATTTATACTTATATTCTATTATAATAATAATCTGTTAAGTATTCTCCTTCATTTGCTAGATTTCCACGGTACATGATGCAGAATTATCAAGATGCTATGGCTATTTGTCGTTGTGTTGGTTATCTACAGTTGCTTAAATATTTACGTGAAATTCAAAATGCAAAATTTATTCGTTATATGTCGTATAGAGGTCAAAATTTGAAGATCGATTACGATATTGTGTGTCGCATCTTTATGTTTAAATTGGATGCACTGATTCCTGACATTTGCTAAAATAAAATATTTTGAAACGTTAGGGCAAGTACAAAATTTTATTATCTAAAGTTTTATTTATACTTATATTCTATTATAATAATAATATATTATCATAAATTAAATGTATAATTCTGTAATAAAATTTATATATTATTTTACAGTTTTGTATACTGTGAAGTTTCAAAAATCGTGGGCTGCCTCATGCACATATCTTGGTTTTTCTTGAAAATTGTAATGATGCTCCTTCAAGTGATGATATTGATCACATAATTTTAGTTGAATTACCAGATGAAGTGAATGATAAACAATACTTTGAAGCTATCTGTGATTTTATGATGCATGGTCCTTGTGGTCTAATTGTTAAGTATTCTTCGTGCTATCCTGACAAAGGTGAATGTACAAAGAAGTTTCCAAAGAAATTTTCATCCGAGAGTTCATTTGATGATGATGATGGATATCCTATTTATAGACGAGGAGACTATGGAAAAACCGTGAAGAAGAAAAAAATGTTGTTTTGGACAATAAATTTGTTGTTCCTCATAACAGACATCTTCTCTTAAAATACGATGCACATATTTATGTTGAATGGTGCAATCAATATAGCGCCATTAAAAACTTATTCAAGTATATCAACAAGGGTCATGATCGTGTTACTACTAATTTTGTTAAAATAATGGAGATCAAGATGTATTATAATTGTAGGTATATTTCGCCTTGTGAAGCTTCTTGGAGATTATTTAGTTTTGAAATTAACTACAGGTATATGTCTGTTGAACGTTTGGCATTTCATCTTCTAAAAAAATAAAAAGTTGTGTTCAAGGACACAAATTCATTGGATTTTGTTTTGGACAGACCGGGTGTGAAGACTAACATGTTTTTAACTTGACTTGAATTTAATAAGCATTCTGATGAAGCTGCTGAGTTGACATACACTCAAATTCCTCAGTTTTTTATTTTTAAAAGAAAAATAAGGATGTGGGAACCCAAACAGAGGAAATTTGTTGTTGGTCATATTTCTTGTGTACCACATGGTACTTTTTAGACATATTATCTGAGGATTATGTTGAACGTTGTTACTAGACCTAAGTGTTTTGATGATATAAAAAAAATTAAAGTAATAGTTTATCCCACACTTCGTGGTGCATGCCTTGCTAGGGGGTGGGGTTGTTGGATGATGATAGAGAATATGTTGATGAACTTGAACCGACTAGCGTTTGGGCCTCTGCATCTTCAATGAGATCTCTTTTTGTTACTCTTCTCAATTCTGGATATTTAAATAATCCGTGTAAGATATGGGATAAATATTGGAAATACCTGTCTGATGTTATTTTGTACAAGAGAAGAAAAATAATGCGATATCCAGATATTTCTTTTTTATTTTTTATATTGTACATTCTTTAAATTAAATTCCCTCTGACCCATTATTTTTTGCTTACTTTCCTTATTCTTCCGCACCAAAGTTATTTGCATGCTTTCCTTATTTAGGCGTTTTATATAATTAATCATAATTATATAATTATATTATTTTAAGTGTTTTAAATATTTTTTTATATTATTGGTGTATATATTGTCATGTTATATATATATATATATATTATTTGTAATTGTTTAATATCTTATTAAAAATAATCATTTATTACTTTATGTATGTTTTTTAATGATGTTTTTTTTATTCTTCTTATATTTGTAGAATTAAGAATGACGAATGGTGAGATCAAGAACTGTTGTCTTTTGAAAATCAATAATATGTTGCGTTCTCTTGGTAAGAGTTTGCATGATTTTGACGGGATGTCTATGGCAGTTGTTGATAACAATATAACATCCCGTAATAGGATGATTTTGATTGAGTTATCGTATAATAGAGTGAACTAAGGATGGAGTATGAAGTTTTGCTAAGGAGATTGAATGATGAGCAGTGCATTTTTTTTTATAAAATAATTAGATCAGTATTGTCAGATTTTGGTGGAGTATTTTTTGTATAAGGGTATGAAGGTACTAGGAAAACTTGTTTTTATGGAGGACACTAGCTGCTGGACTGCGATCTGATGGTGAGATAACATTGAATGTAACATCCAGTGGCATAACATCACTTTTACTTCCTGGTGGACGTACAACACATTCTAGGTTTTGTATTCCAATCAATTGTATGGGGATTCTACGTGTAACATTAACCAAGGTAGTCACTTCGCTGAACTTTTGATTAAGTGCAAGCTCGTGGTATGGTATGGAGCTCCAATGGTTCATAGACATTGTAGTGAAACATTAAATACATCATTGATAGATATCATGGAGTTGTCTGAACCATCACGGTCTGAAATACATTTGGTGGAAAGACAATTATTTTTGGGGGAGATTTTTTCAGAACTTGCCTGTCATTCCAAAAGGAACAAGGCATGACATTGTACATGCCACTATCAATTCATCTGATTTGTGGAATGCATGTACTGTTTTGAAATTGACAAGAAACATGAGGTTGATGCAATTTGATTATGTTCTAGAAATGAATGAAATGAAGTTATTTTCTGAATGGATTAAATCAGTTGGTGATGGAAGTATAGAGACAAGAATTGATAATGGTTCTGATATTATCATATTGGTGATGATCCAATTGTTTCTATTGTTGATTGTATTTATCCTGATTTTAAATTTAGGATGTACAATTACAAATTTTTACAGGACATAACTATCATTGCCCTGACACTTGATGTTGGTCATGTTTGTTTTCCACTGAGGAGATCCAAACTGAGGATGGGCTTCCCCCAATTTCGGTCACTTTTCGGATTTGCACATCACATCCTTCATTCAAATACACATAAATCCCTATTAAACACTTATACCCTAAAACTATCACATCACTACTTTTCTTACATCAACTCATTCCCTCTCTTACTTTTCTTATAACAATTCATTATCTCTCCTACTTTTCTAACACTTTTATTTCATATAATCATTATCACACTAACTAACAATAATAAAATAATACATCATCATAATTAAAAAATATTGATTTGACATAAAGTCTCATTCACCTCTACCACATCCAACACAAAACAAACTAAGATTACTATTCATACGATTTGTCTCATCCAACTTTATTCCTCATCCGGATTTGCCCCATCCACTTCAAGTCGAAAACAAACGCGAATGATTACATGGTTCGGGTAAATCAAAAGAAGTCTCGCAAGTATCTCACTTCTGATAGTGTTTGCAGGTCTGATTCTAATTTTAATTCTCTAGTTGTTGTTCATACTCCTAAGTTCCTTAACACTTTGAAATTTTCCGGTGTGCCCGATCATGAACTTAATCTCAAAGTTGGAACACCTGTTATGTTATTGAGAAATATAGATCATTCAAGAGAATTATGTAATAGGACCAGATTATTTTATTTTTATTTTTTTAAATTAAATTTATTATTTAGTAATATTTACCATTTCTTATAAGATTTTTTTTATAATATTTTTTCTATATGTGCAGTTTGGTGATCACTAGGTCGAGTGATAGAGTAATCGAAGCTAAAGTTCTTACTGGTAGTAGCGCTGGTGAACTAGCATTGATACCTAGATTGTCACTGACTCCTTCTGATCCTAGGTTACCTTTCAAGTTTACACTAAGACAGTTTCCGTTGATTGTTTCGTATGATATGTCTATAAATAAAAGTCAAGGACAATATTTTTTCCATGTTGGAGAATTTCTTAAGAAGCCGATGTTTAGCCATGACCAGCTTTATGTTGCAGTTTCGAGGGTTACCAGTCGACATGGTTTGAGGATTATGTTGTGTAATAATAATAGATTTGAACATAATACAACAAAGAATGTTGTGTTTGAAGAAGTGTTCCGAAATGTTTAGATTTTTGGGATTATATTATGAATTTTTTTATTTGTTTATCTACATTGTTTTTATTTGAAAGGGTGAATGTTATTTTTTTTAAAATGGTTGTTGTTGTTTTATTTTTATTTTATTTTAAATATAATTACTGCTATATGCATGTTTATTAATTTATGTTTGATATATTATATCTATTTTGTTTATATTAAGAGTTAGAGAATGAGAATCACTTATGCATAATAACTACCGTTTTTAAAACCAAATTATCAAGTGGTAAACGAAAACTCTAATTATTGGATCTTTTGCAGTTGAAATTTCGGGAACCGAATTATTATTAAAATTTATTTTAACTAATATATATATATATATATGTGTTGCAAGTCGTTTTTTAATGAGAATACCATGTGGCTAATTTTAAAACAACTCACAAACAAAATAAGTACGTGTACAATATTACAGTAAAGAACAAGAAATTGTTGACCCAGTTCATCAAAAAATGACTACTCTGGGGGCATTCCAAGCCAGGGATGTTATATTGCGAGGCTCAAGTATACATTACACAATACTTTCCTTCTACGAAAGATGGTGAATTGGAGAATATATGTGTGAGTACTTGGGAATTTTTCTGAACCCTTCTTTTGTTATTTTTGGGCCTATTTATAGGCTTTGGAACGAGCTGGTGGTGTCAAGGCTTAAGTTGGTGGTGTCCTGGCTAGCACGAGCTGACAATTTCTTAACATGCACGAATCTATGTGGTGTTGCCACGTTTTCTATTTGTGCTTCTTTGGTTGACATTTGTCTTTACTTGCTCGAGAAGTATTCGACTTGTCATCCAGGTGGTGATGGTGGCGTCGTGGGTGACCCGATTCTTGTGCTTGCCTGGTGGTTATTCGCACTCATGAGGTTCGGCCCTTGTGGTAGTTTATTGGGCGTGGCCGCAAACCAAACACCACGGCCTTGATTCTGTGCTCGCCCTAGGGGGCGAGCACACTCTTCTGCTCACCACCAACCAGAGCCCTCTGCTAGCCATCACCATTTTGAACCCGTTGCTCACCATCGCCATCCGGAGCCTTCTGCTCACCTACAACCAGAGCCCTCTGCTCGTCATCACCATTTTGAGCCCTCTGCTCACCATCGCCATCCAGAGCCTTCTGCTCACCACCAACCAGAGCCCTCTTCTCGTCATCACCATTTTTAGCCCATTCATCTTTCCTTCTCTGTTCGTCTGGTTTTCTGCTCGACCATTACCCGTGTTCGCCTGTCTTGTTGAATGGTCAATGGGTTGCCGCGAGAGCATAATTTTTGCAGTATGATGGCTTCTGGCGCCTAGCACCCTCTGGTCGCCTAAACTGGCGTACTCCTGGCCAGCACAGATGGATGAGCGGGATGTGTATCCAACTGGTGAACACTTGTCTGATGGGCTAGCAGGCACATTTGTTTTATTGGTCCACGTGTTCGTCTAGTGAGCACGTGGCAAAATATTTCTAACCGAACACAACAATACCCCCCAGTCCGGTCGTCTGTGCTAGTCACGGGGGCCAGACTGTTTGTCTTTCTTTTTCACAAACCGAGGCAAAATCTCGATTTTGCACGCTTCTCATTCTCCCGTGGTGTCAGGCTTCCTTATTGGGGAGCACGGAGCCCGAGGCTTGTCCTTATTGGGTTTTCTTTGAATATTTTAATTCAAGAAACCCTATTCTTCCTCAAGTATAAATACTTGCCTTCATTCTTTTTCCCCTTATCTTCTAATCTCCCCAATCGGCCGCCCCTCTCTCTTCACTACCAAAAAATTCCGGCGACCTCTACTTCTACGGCGAAGAGCTTTTTCAGGCGACTATTTCTTTATTTCTTCTTCTATGTCCATGTCTTCATTGTCCAATTCCTCGGAGGCTTTGTTTGATTTGGTCGGCTCGGAATCATCTCCGATCGCGCGTCCCCCCGCGTTGCCTCCGTCGTCGCCTTCGGCTGGATTCCTGCAAGGCTGGTTGTTCGATGGCGAGAATTTTACAGAGTGGGAGCCGTCGATTGGTTCGGCAAACGTATGCCGTGTTGTCCTTGTCGTCCAAAAGATGGATGAAAATGAAAAGGATACAACCCGATCCGATTTTGCAGAATCCGAAGATGAAGGCCCGTTTAATCAACACCGAAATATGGGAGATAGTGTAGATGATGAAGTGGTTGGCAGGCTGAAGAGTGATGGGTTAGGCGAACACCGGGGTGGTCGGGTCGGCGAGCATAAATTTGGGCAAGTGGGCGAGCACGCTGTGAGGTCCCGATTTGAAAACCGATTTTGCGCGTGCGGAAGCGAAACATGACATGATGCATATAAATTAGGGGTGAGGGAATGGTGATACCAAATTTTTTGCTTTTAAGAACATGTGTGTTGTTTTGCTTGTAACTGAATGCATATGACAAGTATAAACATAAAGCAGTAAAGAACACACGATATTTTATAGTGGTTCGGACGAAACCCGTCCTACATCCACTCTTCCCTTAACACAAGGGAACCTTAACCTACTTTAACCTGCGGGACTTATACCCCTCACGGGATGGCCGAGATGTTTATCGAGTTCGCACTTAAGCGAGACTTATCTCCCTTACGGGATTACCGATAGATGTTTACCGAGTTCACACTCACCTAACAATCTTAACCTAACTTTGAGTTTGGGTAAAGGTTTGTTTGGTTTCCAACTAGATTGAGATTTTCCCTTACATTTTTTTAGCCTCGATGCTAAGGATGGGAAAATCTCTCTAAGCTTAGGATATAGCATTTGTGCTTAGATCTAGGGTAGAACACTCTTGAATATATGCGTGTATTTCTAGCTCTGTGTTCTATGGTGGGAATGCTTGAGTATATAGGATTGGGAGCACAATTCATGTTGAATGCCTTAGCCGTGCTACGATCAGGCCATATTTCAGGACTCGCATCATCTGGCACACGACCTTAGCTGGGAACTGATGGAACCCATATCTTCTTAGCTCTGTAGCATCGTTTGCTACATTCTCCACACTCTTTTCCATTGATTCCCCCCTTGATAATGAAGGAAGAACTTGTATTTATAGTGTGAATTTGAATGTTACCGTTGGAGAGAATCACATTTAAATCCATACTACTCTGTAGCTTTTTGCAGCTTTTCACGCTTGTCGTCTTCCTCTCATTGGTCCACGTCAGCTGAATCTAACGGCTATACTCTTCAGTTTCTTCTGAGTCTCTAACGGCTACATTCTTCAGGATCTTCTGAGTCTCAGGATCTTTAGTTCTATCTGAGCCTTCAGGTTATCTGAGCCTTCAGGTTCTTCAGTAACTTACTGAGTCTCAGGTTCTTGATTCAGCAGACTTCTCTTCAGCGAACCTTGTCTGATCAGGCATACTGACACTCAGGCTTACTGAGTTCAGTTCTCTGAGTTCAGACATACTGACCCTCAGGTCACTTGACTCAGGCTATCTGATTTCTTCTTGCCTGATCTGATCAGCTCGACTGATCAGATCAACATATCTTCAGAATCATCTCAGGATAGCATCAGGTCATCTGCATTAGGTTAGCATATCAGTTTATCATATCTGATCTCGATCACGTCTGATCTCGATTAGTCTCATCTGCTCATCTTCATATCTGATCTCGATCACGTCTGATCTTGATCAGTCTCTTTTGCTCATCTTCTGATCTGCAACCTTCTCTTCTGATTTGCTGGCTTTAGCTTTTTCTTCACATCTGATTTGCACAGCTCATCAGTTGATTCTGAAACTCATCTGACTCATCTGATCTCGATCACGACTCGTCTGCAGCCTCGTCTGATCTCGATCATCTTCTTCTGATTTCTTGAGTTCCACCTCAATTTGTTCTTTCGTTCCCCCTTAACTTGTTATCTGTAAATTAGCTTGAATAACACAAGTTAATAATGTTTTAGCATAAATTATCAAACTAAAATATCCCAACACACGCATATGGTAAAATAGGCGAGCACACAAATGTGGTAAGGGGCGTGCACGGCGAGCAGGGTGATGAACCACCACTCGGTGTCCCCCATAGCCCAATTTACTCCGATTACTTCGCTCGATACACGATAGAAAAACCCCAACAGCCTTGTCGTGTTCTTCCAGTCGACCAGCTCGTGCCATTTAAAGCTGATCTAAAAGAATGGTTGGTCGATTATCCTCCGGTCCCTGGTCGCGCCCTCCCTTTTGCTGATCTTCAGGATATTGGTATGGACTTCTCATTTCTACTAGAAGGGGTTCTAGTAATTGATCCTCCTGAGGATGAGCCGATCAAAGAAAAAGTAGGGGGCGACCAGAACTCTGGCGAGCCGGTTGGAGACCAAATCTGCTCGGGTAGGTGGCGAGCAGGGCACGCAAGGATAGAAAACTCCTCTTACTACTCCTCCTTTGGCGACTTTGAAGTTTTTTGAGCTTTTTCTGATTTGTAATTTGAAGTTTCTTTGTGTTGAACTAGAATTACCTTGTATTTGTTCGGCTGGAATGACCCTTCTTTCCGTTGGACTCCTAGCGGGTCTTTTTGAATGTTTGGCTGTTAGCGCCTGTTTCTCCATTTAAGAATCGAACCATCTGATGTGTCTGTGTTTGACTTGACTTCGGCTTATGATTGTCTTACGTTGGTGCAATCATGATGGTTGGCTTATTTAGGTGCAACCCGTTCTCGTTCGCAATCGGCTTACGTAACTGGCGATCACTTCTGCTCTGGTCGTCTTATTTATGGTGCGACCTATGTACTCAATGCGTGCTTTGTTGCGAGCATGGTAAGTACACGTTCTTTCGCCAAGCAAACACAAACTCTGCTCTGTCCGATTCTTGTTGGATTCTGGTCGTCTTATTGCGATGCGACCCGATTGGGCATATGACCAAACAAACTAGATAAATGAATAAAAACCACGCATGATGTTTTTATCTTTGAGGCTCTTATCCACACTTGTTAAAACTCCTTTTTTGTAGACAAGACTTGCTTACAAATTTACACTCGTGTAATAACCTTATTGATGCCTTGATGTCTTTTCCTTTTGCCGGTCGAGCAGAGGTTTTTTGGTTATGTGTTCGACACCCCTTGCTCGGCTTTTGTGGTCGGTCTGCTTGTCTTGAGCGAGCAGAGGTTTTCTGACCATGTGCTCGTGACCAGCGAACACAGGCTTGTGCTCAACCTTGGTTTTTCTGTTGCGCCCACCCACACAGGCTTGTGCTCGATCTTAGTTTTTCTGTTGTGCTCACCACTACTGATAATATTTTTTCAAATTTGACGCATTCCATGAAATAGAAAAGCGGAGTTCCATCCATCGTCTCCAAATCGTATGCTCCGTTTAGCAAGTGCTCCGATATTTGGTATGGGCCTTCCCACACTCGGCCGAACACACCACTCGGGACCCCCGTTGCTCGCCTGAGGACGAGCTCACCGATTTTGAATCTGTGGATCCGAACTTTGGAGTTATAAAATTTTTCTGACCTTTGTTTATACATGGCATTCTTGAGGTCGGCCTCATATCTTTTTTCCTCCAACAAGTCTGTGCTAAAGGCGAGCGCCTGGTCATTGGTATGTTCGCCAAAATACATAGTTCGGTGGCTCAGGATTTCGACTTCTACTGGAATAACCGCTTCCGTACCAAAAGCTAAAACGAACGGAGTCTCACCCGTGGATGTTCTGAAAGTGGTGAGGTATGCCCACAAAGTTTCGGGTAGTTCCTCGGCCCATCCCCCCTTAGAATCACCAAGTTTAGCCTTGAGGGTATGCTTGATGATTTTATTGACCGCTTCAACTTGTCCGTTCGACTGGGGATAGTATGGAGTGGAATATCATTTTTTGATTCCCCAGCGAGCACAATTATGGCAAAACTCACTCCCGTCGAATTGCTTGCCATTGTCCGTCACTAGCGATTGGGGTAGCCCGAAGCGACATATGGTGTTTTTCCAGACAAAATTCCACATTTTTTGTTCCGTGGCTTTCACAATGACTTCAGCTTCTGCCCATTTTGTATAGTAATCGACGACGACCACAACAAAACTTACCCCCGATGTGCAAGTGGGGAAAGGTCCGATCAAGTCGATCCCCCACTTGGAAAATGGCCATGGGCTGTAGACGGAAACAAGTTCTTCTGGCGAACTATGAATAAGCGGGGCATATACCTGACAATCATGACACGCGCGAGCATAGACGAGCGAATCCTTTTTAAGTGTGGGCAAAAAATACCCTTGTCTGATCGCCTTGTAGGCTAGAGCATGTCAGCCTGTATGATTCCCACACACCCAGGAGTGAATTTGCATGAGAATTGTATGGCCTTCTTCAAGCGTTACACATTTTAACAACGGAAGAGAAAAACTTTGCTTATACAAGTGCCCGTCCAAAATGGTGTAGCGAGCAGCTTGCAAACGTAGGCGAGTAGCCTGTGCTTTGTTCTCCGGGAGGATCCCCCCTTTGTAAATAGCTTAAAAACGGGGTCATCCATGTCTCTTGTTCGACCTCTATTTGGGCGATCACAGCTCTCGGGATGGATGGCGAGTACGTTGTGACAATCACAACATCTGTTAAATTAGATACATCTTCTGCGGTAGTAATCGAGCTAAAAGCGTCCGCGAAATGAATTCTCCATCCGGGGGAGCTGTTTTGATATATACCGCTCAAATTGCTCGAACAATTCTTTGGCGAATTGATATTGAGCCATCCGCCGCTTCGAGCCTCATATTCACCCGTAACACGATAGGCGATTAATTTGGGAATCATCAGTAAATCATCAGTTTCCGAACACCCATTGCCATAGCCATTTGTAATCCGCTGATCAGAGCTTCATACTCGGCCTCATTGTTGGTGGCCGGGAAGTCGAAATGAATGGCCGTTGAGAAAGTTTGCCGAGTTGGACTGATGAGCACCACCTGCTCGGCTTTTGTGCTTTCGTCGACAAACCATCGACGATACATGTGCCATAATTTGGTCGATTTTTTTCGGGTTGTTGTGGGTAAGTTAACTTCGACCATAAAATCGGCCATGGCTTGACCTTTGATCGCTGATTCGAGGTGCGACGTGATGCCAAATCGGCCTAGCTCTCTGACCCACTTTAGTAATCTTAGGTTGTATCCGCCGATGCGAAACTTGGCATAGCGGGGAAAGTGGTAAGAACGATAGAGTGGTCGAAGAAATAAGGTCGTAGTTTGCGAACACTCATAACAAGAGCGTATGCTTAGCTTAGAGGGGTAGCGAAGTTCAACATCTTTCAATACTTGGCTAACATAATACACGTGCAAGTGGGTCGTTCCCTCTCGCTTTCGGACGAAAGCACAAAGATCGATCGTGCTCGGAGGCGGCGGTACAAATATAGTTTGCCCCCCGGTATAGGTTTGGACAAAAATCGAAAGTGTCGCCGGGTAAAATTTTAAAGACTCGAAGGCACTTTGGCAATGGTAAAATCCATTGAAAACCGTCCTTTCCTTAAAGCATCAAAGAAAGGCTTACATTTATCTCCGGTCAGTGATATGAATCGGTTCAGAGAAGCCAGACATCCCGTCAGTTTTTGAACTTGCTTCATATTTTTGGGAGCTTGCATGTCGAGCATAGCTTGGATCTTTGATGGATTCGCCTCGATTCCCCGTTGGCTGACCATATGTCCAGGAATTTTCGAATGAACCCCGATCTTTGCATTTCTTCGGGTTTAGCTTCATATTATATGCCCGGAGGATATCAAACGCCTGTGTTAGATGGGCGAGGTGGTGTTCTTTGTGCTCACTTTTGACCACAATGTCATCGATGTACACCTCGACCGTCCGCCCTATGTGTTCGTCGAACATCTTGTTCACCAGCCTTTGATATGTTGCTCCGGCATTCTTTTACCCGAAAGGCATACGCTTCCAACAATACATGTTTTTTCCGTTGCAGAACGAGGTGCTTTCCTGATCGTCGGGATGCATAGGGATTTGATGGTACTCGGCAAAAGCATCCATGAACGTCATAAGCTCATGCCCCGTAGTGCTATCGACTAGATAATCGATGTGAGGTACGGGAAAATTATCTTTGGGGCACGCCTTGTTTAAATCGGTAAAGTCTATGCACAACCTCCAGGTTCTGTTTGGTTTTTGGATGAGCACAGGGTTTGCTAACCATTCTGGCCATTTGACTTCCCGGATGAGCTTATTGTTGAGCAACTTTTTAACTTCGGCATCTAGAGCCGCGTACTTCTCCGGATCGAACTTTTTTCGTTTCTGAATTATTGAGATTTGTGCTGGGTTGATATTGAGATGGTTGCATGCATGCTTAGGATCGATGCCGACCATGCCCTCATGTGACCAAACGAACACATCCAAATTTGTTTGGAGATACGAGATCATTTCGGTCAAAGCGGTTAAAGGAGTTACGGTGATAAAAATTTCCAAGTCTGGCCTGGCCGGTCGGCCATGACGGACTCTAGCCGCTCAACAGGTGTTGCTCGTCTTTTCTTTTATTTCCATCGGGGATCTATGTTCGACCCCCGGTGTTCATCTTCGACCTCCATAGGGTCGAAACCTATGCGAGGTTCTAAGTCCATTAACCCATGATCAGATTGTTCTTTAGGCGCGATCTATACTCGTGGGATCGGGGACTGTCGAGTCGCCGGGCTCCGTCTTTCGCCCAGGGAGTTATGTCCGCCCGGAACGATGTATTCGCTCGTTGGCTTGAATCTCTGACTTCCCATATTGGTTCTACCATGCTGACAATATTTTGTCTTTCTGGTACGCACAATAGTAAGCAATCTCGAGCTTTTTTCTGATCGTCCTTTATGCTGCCCGTTCCATCAAGAGTAGGAAATTTAAGACAATAGTAGTAAGTCGAACAAGTTGCCTTAAATTCCTGGATGAACGGGCGACCTAAGAACCCGTTATAGGTAGATGGAGCATCGACGATTACAAAGTCTAGCATTCTAGTTCGTCGGATCTCCGGATTTAAAATTGACTTTAGCTCGACTCCTAACCTGATCAGATCATAGGGCCGGGTTATAGATTCCCCGAAACCCATGATGGTGGGATCACATGGTTCTATATCCATACTTAGATCCCCAACTTGCTTCTCCATTTGGTGCAGAGTGTTAACGAACAGAATGTTCGCATATGCTCCGGTGTCGACCAGGAGGCGATGCACCTTTAAACCGAGAAGACGAGCCCTGATGGTTAGAGAGTCATTGTGGGGGGTGATTATGCCGTCGAGATCATCTTTCGAGAACATGATTTGGTGAGAGGGTGACGTGCTAGCTGATGTGCTCGCCACATTCACCTGATGGATGTCTTGCATGGCGCACATCTCCATCTTCTTGCGTCTGTTTGATAGGGAAGGCACTTGATAGCAACCCCCACACAGGGCTGTGGTTCGGACGGATCATGTTAATTTCTTGCCCCTCCCTACCTTTGTTCTTTGTTGGGGCCCCTTTCTTCTGTAAGTCCAGCTGTCGGTGGAATTCCTCCTGATCGCTGTCGGAGACCTCTTCCTCCTTACGCTTTCTCTTCTGATCGCCCGACCTCTCGCGCCAGGTTTCTCTGTTCACCGGCTTCTTAATATATTGGGCAAGGATATTTTCCTCATATAATTTCCAGAGCTGTCGCATGAGGTTGCGACACTCGTCTGTATTGTGCCCGATAAACTCATGGAACGAGCAGAACTTGGAAGCATTTAGATGAATTTTATCCCTGAAAATATGTCGGGGTTTTTCCAACATGTCACGATCCTTGATCTAATTATATACTATCTCGGCCGAGACCGAGAATACTCTGAAGCGCATGTGCTTCGGCCCCTGCTTCAAATGGTTTGAAAGATCCTGGGGGTTTGTACCCCCCCTTCGCCTGTTGGTTTCTTTTCGGCGATCACCTTTCCCGTCGTCCCCCTCTTGCTTTCGCTTCGTGGATCGGGCGAAAGGTCTTGCATCGTTATAATCTTGGCTGCTCGCTCACGGAATTCGGCATATGTGTTTGGTCATTCTTGATGCATGACCTTCCACATGTCAGTATTCAGGGTCAGGCCTCCGACCACCATGAGGATCTTGGCATCCTCTTCAACGGGAGCCCCATCATACAAACATTTATCGAACCTTTCCACGTATGCCCGATCTGACTCTCCCTTGAGTTTGGAAAATGTGTCTTAACCGTTGCCGGAACTGGCGAAAGCATAATATAGATGAGAAATGGGACAGGAATTTAGGTCCCAACTGGGCGAAAGAAGTGATGGACGAGGCGGGCAGAGTAGAAAACCACCTATGTGCTCGATCGCCCAAAGTCATGGAGAATGATCGGCACTGCGTTGCGTCGGTGGCACCCATGGCGATCATAAAATCTGAGTATTTGCTGAGGTGAACATGTGGGTCAGACTCAGCATCGAACATAGGAATTGGTGGTCGGTTCTTTGCCACTTTTTCTTGTACCTCGGCTGCCATGATTGCCGGTGTTAGTGGCAAGCACGGCATTGTGCCCTCCCGCGGGAGTCCTCTCATTCTTGGGTCAGTCGGCTGTAAACCCTCGATTAGCTGCGCATTTACGCAAATTTCGTGGAATCGACAGACTTGGATCGGGGTTGTGTCCCATCATGAGGACCGGGGTCGGGCTCGTGATGGGCAAAGGCCCTTTCCATGTTCGTCCTTAACTACCCAATCGATGATGGATAGACAATTTAGTTCCAGCCAATTTTTGTTGTTCCTGCCGTCTTTCGGGATGCAGGCGATCATGAGGAGCTGAAGGAGCTGGCATGTTCGCGGTTGTTCCCTCCCGGGAACCTGATGCCTATGATCGCCGATTCGGTCTTTAATAGAGAGCCTCAAACGTCCAAACACCGATTGTCTGGACCTTTGAGGCTGCTCGTCGTCTGACATATCAACAACCTTTTTGTTGGCCCGCTTCCGCGCAACTTTCATCTTAACTTGCTCGCTATCAGGTGTATGCGAGCGTCGATCATCATCATCTTGAACTTTTAACTTGGCCAACTCCTTTTCGGCCCTCTCTTTCTGTGCTCGCAACAAGAAAGTGATGGCCTTTGTTGTGGCCGTCGGATCGTTGGCGATATCTTCAAGATTGATGGTTTCCACGGTCTGATTTTCGTGAGGCGGCTGATGCTGAGCCTCTTTCTGAGCGTGAGGTCGGCTCTGTCCCGACCTCTCCATCTGAGTATTCCTAGAATGAGGTATCATATTTCTTTTTTCTGCCTCGGTTTTTTAGGATTGTGGATGGGCTGGTTCCTTTACCCTTCTTCTAGCGCCAATTGTTGCAAGTCGTTTTTTAATGAGAATACTATGTGGCTAATTTTAAAACAACTCACAAACAAAATAAGTACGTGTACAATATTACAGTAAAGAACAAGAAATTGTTGACCCAGTTCATCAAAAAATGACTACTCTGGGGGTATTCCAAGCCAGGGATGTTATATTGCGAGGCTCAAGTATACAGTACACAATACTTTCCTTCTACGAAAGATGGTGAATTGGAGAATATATGTGTGAGTACTTGGGAATTTTTCTGAACCCTTCTTTTGTTATTTTTGGGCCTATTTATAGGCTTTGGACGAGCTGGTGGTGTCAAGGCTTAAGCTGGTGGTGTCCCGCTAGACGAAGTGACAATTTCTTAACATGCACGAATCTATGTGGGGTTGCCACGTTTTCTGTTTGTGCTTCTTTGGTTGACATTTGTCTTTACTTGCTCGAGAAGTATTCGACTTGTCATCCAGGTGGTGATGGTGGCGTTGTGGGTGACCCGATTCTTGTGCTTGCCTGGTGGTTATTCGCACTCATGAGGCTCGACCCTTGTGGTCGTTTATTGGGCGTGGCCGCAAACCAAACACCACGACCTTGATTACGTGTTGCATACTGGGGCGAGCACACTCTTCTCGCTTCACCACCACCAACGAGCCCTCGCTTCGCCATCACCATTTTGAGCCCTCTGCTCACCATCGCCATCCGGAGCCTTCTGCTCACCAACAACCAGAGCCCTCAGCTCGTCATCACCATTTTGAGCCCTCTGCTCACCATCGCCATCTGGAGCCTTCTGCTCGTCATCACCATTTTGAACCCTCTGCTCACCATCGCCATCCGGAGCCTTCTGCTCACCACCAACCAGAGCCCTCTGCTCGTCATCACCATTTTTAGCCCATCCATCTTTCCTTCTCTGTTCGTCTGGTTTTTTGCTCGACCATTACCCGTGTTCGCCTGTCTTGTTGAATGGTCACTGGGTTGCCGGGAGAGCATAATTTTTGCAATATGATGGCTTCTGGCGCCTAGCACCCTCTGCGTCGCTTAAAGCTGGCGTGCTCTGGGAAACCTGCAGATGGATGAGCGGGATGTGTATCCAACTGGTGAACACTTGTCTGATGGGCTAGCGGGCACCTTTGTTTCATTGGTCCACGTGTTCGTCGAGTGAGCACGTGGCAAAATATTTCTGACCGAACACAACAATATATTAGTAAAAAAAATAAAAAAATTCATGATTAAATTACCAATTAATATATACAAGATTATTTATAATCTATAATTTGAAGTGATATTAAAAATAAACAAAATAAATTAATAAAATATAACAATATTAATGACTTCCGCGCAACGCACAAGTTGGCAAAAAATTAATAAATCATAATACATGAGTAAATATATATGTTTCATGCATGAGACCGTCTCATGTCAATATTTTATTATATGTTTATTGTATGCTTGCATGCATAAGGATTGAGATCCTAACTTGAAGTCTATCCACCACATTTGTTAATGTTCGGATCTTGATCTTTATTCAACCTCAGGAAAAAGGTATAAAACATCTTTCTTCTGAAAATATGAGTAAAAAACATATATTTCAATTAATATATATTATTTATTAAATAAAAAGTAGGTATATATAATTCCACATTTTGGGATTAAAATATTAATCATTCTTCTTTTTTTTTGAGCGCAAAATATTAATCATTATATACTCATCTATTTGCCAATATGCGAGATGAGCATGAACATAAATAATTATAATGGAGAATATAGGTCTAATGTATCATTTAATGAACTTTGCCATCTGGATGTTCTAATTTTATATGCTTACCAAAAGTGTGATTTGTCCTCCACATTATACCTACTTAATGTAATAAAATAAACAGGACCATGCTTTAATAATTACGCACAACTAGTGATACCGTGACAAGTCTTTTTTGGGCTACACTTTATATACACCTAATATGGCTCATTACAAAAAATAAATAAATATTATTTAGGGAAAACAACTAATACTACTCCATCCATCCCTCCACTAAATATATTCTCACTTTCCTTATTTGTTTGTCCATCAAATTTATTCTCATATATTTTATGAAAATATACACTTTATTTTTATCCTACAACCATCACTTAATTATTTCAATTGACATTATAAGACATGTTTTCAACCTCTTTCTAAACAGTTAGAATCGTTTTTTTTTTTTTAAAGCATATGAGACTCAAATTTTTAAATAAAAAAGCTTTTATATCCATTTCTAGAGTTTGAAAACAATGTTGTAATTTACTCACAAACAATCACTTTATTTATAAGTGGACCTCACAATATCCTATAATACCCTAACTTTATCTACTTTATCTACATTTTTTTTAAATGTTGTGCCCAAAAAAGTGGCAATAGATTTCGTGGACGGATGAAATATTATTTAACGATAATAATTAATATTATTTAATAAAAATAATTAATATTATTTAACAAAAACAATTAGTATTGTAAAAATAATAATTACTATTCAGGAAAAACAATTAATAGTAACACATCATTTACCCACTGCAAATATTGATGTAATTTTTTGTTGCTTTGTTTGGTAAATACACAAGGGACTAACTTTGATGTTTGTCTGGAAATTAATTTCTTAGCAATAATCAGCATATTAGACTGAGAATCTTAGGCATGTGCTTCAATAATCAATACAACAGGTACACCTCCACTATACTCACACGGGATCTCATGTTACACAATAGTGTTATATCTCTTATTACATCCTTTAGATTTGCGCCATGTGTTGATTTCATAATATTTATAAATATAAGAATAATATCCTAACATAACCTTTTTATTTAATTAGAAAACTATATTTAATTTTAGCAAAAAATTAATTCCTTCCAAATCTCATTCCAAAAATTCTTATAAACATATTTATAATTAATTAATTTAAACTACACATATAGTATTAATTAACCAATAATTAAATTTATTAAATTATTTAATTGAAGCACGTATATTATAATCTTAATCTATTATCCGAATGATTGATGGTTTAGGGTTTATGTTTTTATTTTTTTTTTATATAGTTTTTTTTCAATATTTTTAACACCCGGTCCGGACCCAACCAAACCCGATTCGAACCCGGCACAAGTGGTTCATGGTTCACCCGACCCGAATAATTAATGGTTTAGGGTTTAGAGTTCATGGTTTAGGATTTAGTTTTAGGGTTCATGGTTCATCTAAATTAAAAGTAAATCCAATTGCACAAGCATCACTCAAATAAATTTGATGTGATTAATATTATATTTATATGTAATTAATAACTGAAAAAAAATGGACAATAAAGTTGGGTTTTGTTATTTTTTTCTAGTAAGTTTTCATATTTTATTGAATTTTAAATTTATACGATAAATTAAGATTATAATATATATACTCACTCCAATTAAATAATTAATAATTATTGATTAATTCGTATATTTATGCTTTAAATTAATTAATTATAAATATGTTATACTAAAAAAATTTGGAATGAAATTTGGAAGGAATTATTTTTTTGTAAAAATTAAATATAGTTTTCTAATTAGAAAAAAAAGGTTATGTTAGGACGTTATTCTTATATTTGTAGACATTATGAGATTAACACGTGGCGCAAATTTAAAGGATGTAAAAGAAAATATAATACTATTGTGTAACAGGAGATCCACTATACTACTCTATAATATGAATTGCTAATTAACTTCATTTATATATATGTGGTACGGATTTGGAATATTTTAAGCGAGCATGCGTAAATTATAAACGAATTTAGATTCATTAATTTTAGGAATTAGGAGGAGGAAAAGTTGTTTTCTTTGGAACGGAAATCTAAGCTTGCAGGTTTCAAAAAAGTACTCTTATCACTCCTTCACATTATTCTTAATGATGATTACTATAATTTCTTTTACGAACTTCAGAACACATGTCATTTTTATCTAGGTAATTTAATTTAATATTATGTTATTAATTAACTAAGCTCTAGTGTTTGAGTGCTCTCTTCAATATCGGGAACATTTAAATTTCTTTGACATTTCACTGCCCAAGTAAATTTTGCAATGTCGAAAATATTTTTTTTAATTAATGTCGGAAAGACGATCATTAGTAAATGAATTATTAATTTATTTGATAAATTAGTACTCTTTAAAATAATAAAATAAATTTGGTCCCAATAATTTTAATTTATAGAAAATTTATTGTAATATTAATGAAATAAATGGATTGAGTTGATTTAAACTTTACATTAATTAAAATATATATATATATAGACAATCTCATAGAAAATAAATTGTAAAACTGTTAGACGGTTCCACGCAAGAACACCTTATTTTTTTAACTTTTATTACATACGCCTGTTGAATTAAGTTGTATACAATAAAGCAGCAACCTATATGTGACAAAATAATATTTAAATTTGCACCATACAAGTTACGAGTGTGAATTAAAAAAAATGTAGGAAAAAATGAAATTGGATATGCGGGGAGGGGTAGAGCGGGTTCAAAAACCCGGCGGGCAAGCGGGTTATGGGTTGGCAAAAAAATTGGTGGGCCAGTTACAGGTTTGGCCAAACCCGTCACGTTGTCATCCCTGTAAATTATACACTTGTTGGGCTTCCCCTTCCTCTCAATAATGGAGTTGACAACTCAAATGACAATACAACTCATAAGTAAATGACAACTCAACCCATAAGTGAAGGAGAGATTAGAAAACTATGTACAAAAGAATTAATTTTCTATCTTTTTACAAGTTCGAGCTTTTAAATGAGACAAAATTCTTTCGGAACAAATCAATTCAACTTGTCGTGATGGTCTTTCAGCTAATAAATTAGCCCTATAATTTAATATATTATTCATAGTTTATTCTATATATTTTTAGCATTTAAAGAAATAAATAAATATTTATTCACAAACATTTAACAGGACTGGAAATGGAAAAATCGATTTCGTTTCAAGTCTGACTAAATAAACATCGATATTTATACATGTTCAATTTTTTTATTTTTTTTAATTAAGGTAAAATTTTCGGTATTACTTCATTTGCACCTTTTTTTTGTCAACACACACACACACATATATATATATCAATCTCACTTCGTAATTAAATTTTTTAAAAGAAATATCGTTGTTTACTGCTGCCGCATATCCATAATATGGAGCATTTCCCACATCACTAGAAATATACTGATTGACATTATTTATTGCTTGCATACCTTGTTTAATTATAACTGCATGTATTTGTCTGCAATTGGTATAGTAAAAAATAATCAATCGAGCCTGACTATGGCATTCCAATCGGTTTAGTAAAAATAATTAACTACATAATTATTTGACTGCATTGCATTTTTAATGAACTAATATTATGATCGAACTTCATTTAGCTAATTTTTTGTGTAAAAATAATTTTAATTGTATATAAATAAATTTATACTAAGATTGAGTAAATATACTCAGTAATTAAGTGCTACTACTACGTAACGTAAATTTTGTGCGACTAACGTGAACATATATAACCAGAAAAAAAAAGACAAAATCTTAAGTATAAATTTCGAATAAAAATATCTAAAACTATAAAGTGTGAACTATATTGAGGATCCAATAAAATTCGAATCCAAAATAACTGAAATTGGACTCTGGTAGACCCAAATCTTGACCCAAGAAGTAAGACCCACATCTTGGCCCAATTTAAATATGGGTCCGGTTATACACACCCCCAACATTAGTAGATACACTTTGATTTTTTTGTTTTGTCGATAAAAATCCTATTGAAAAAAATTGTATAAACTTGGTTCATGTTATTAACCTTGTTTTTAGTTCATGACATTTTACCCTATCCAGAGTATAATACAGGTCAAGTTTAGTGGTTTAAAAAAATATGTTGAAAATGAACAAAATATCTCAAATATTCTAAATTCATATCATAGACCTGATTTATGGGAGACCAACTCAATTAAAACTCGAGCGGTTGGCCGCTAATTGACCAAAAAAAATAAAATGAAAATGAAATTAAGAGTTGCAACTTGGAATTTTTGTTTGTCATTCAACCATAAGCTTGACCATGATTGTCCAATCATGTAGTGACATTTGTCACTACTTGATTGGTTAATTAGATTTTACATGAATAATATAAATATTGTGGATAATATATATTTTTAAAATAAAAAAATATAATAAAATTCATATTTTTCAATTCTCTATAAATACTTAAATAGGCATCAATATTCGTATATTTTAAAACACAATATGATATCCTCTGTTTTTTTTTCTCTATTTCCTTGCAATTTTTTGTTTCAATTCTTATTATTGTAATTTTGTTATTGTATCTTATTTTAAATTTACGTTAAATTATTTTCCTTAATATAATTATACATTTAGAATATTAACTTATTTTATATTTTCTTACACATCTTAAATATAATAAATATTAATTATAGGTTGTATGTAATTATAAATAATGAAATAATCCATTTTTCTCTCTCTTATTTATTACTGTACTTTTTTATATCAGACACGGCTCTCAAATATCCGTCCCAATGTAAGAACTGGTTGAAACCAATTGTTAATGAAACACAATCTCCAAACTAATAATTAAATCCAATTTATTTCCATCATTCATCTTCAAAACAATGGCAACAAGTGAAGATTGAAAAACGAAGGCGAAAAATTTCAGAAAAGAAGGCGGCTGGATGGTGGTGGGTGTGCGGAGGCGCAGCCGCGAGGCGGGCGGTGGCGCAGGCAATCTGCCACTCCTAAAATACGGCCAAAAATATATTCTTGCTAATGGAAGAATTTCCTACCTACGGCGGAGGGGCGATGGAATTGGTCGGAGTGAAGGCGGCGATGCCTGCAAAATATAGAAAAGCATAAAGAGAGAGAAATTAGAAAGAGGAGAACAGTACACGTGGATAATGTGAGTATTGGGTGTATCTATTAATATTATTAATATTGGGGGTGTGGATAACAAGACCCTTTAAACATGACATCATAAAACTCGTGTCGTACCCGTTTAAGGGCGTGTTTTGAAATACTTTAAACAGCTTTCAAAAGTATTTATTTTTAAAAAGCTGTGGAAGGGAGCTTTAAAAATAAATGCTTCTTAAAGTTATTTTAAGTGTTTCAAAACACATCCTAAGTTTAGAATCCAAAGACTTTTGGTGTGAAAGTTCAATTTTAAAATTGATTTTCAAAATATGACTTTAATAAATAGATAAATAAAGATCCTTTTGGTTTTAGATAATGAGAATTATTTTCATTAAAAATACTTGACAGGTTTAATACATTTGAAATGGAAATATAAGTAAGTAATTGATTATCCTATTTTTATTATCCTATTTTTTTTGTCTAGTTCCACCCTTCACTTAACCATTCTTGAATTATATTCATTGTTGATTTTTTAATCAAGTAACTGAGTAAGTAATCAATTGATCTCTAAATGATATTCATTATTATTAGAGATTAAATTTTTTGTACCCCCAATAACTTTGGCCCAATTTGAAATTGGATCTTCAGTTACTACATTATGATATACCCCCTGTATGTTTCCACTTTTTTTTATTTTAGACCTCAAAACCGGCCAACCCGGTTGGTCAATCGGTGAATAGTACACGTGACAATTAATTTGTATTCTCCTTTATTTTTTGTCCGCCACTAATGTATTTCTTATTTTTATTATATATTTATTTTTAATCAATAATCAGAATCGATTTCTGGGTCGGGTCGGTTCGGTTTCTGGGTCGGGTCAGTTGAGAAAGTTGTTTATCGAAAAAAGTCGTGCTCGTCCTCCGAGGCGGACGATCTGGACGGAGTTCCGTCGGAATCGTACTGCGTTTGGCGGCCGAAGGAGGCGGCGGCGGAGGGACAGTGCAAAAAGAGCAGCTCCGCCGACAGTCTTATTTGTCGTACAGGAAGGATTTAGTGGGACTATTTGGAACCCAAAGGCCTGCTCGATAAAGTACGCAATTCCGAATATTTGTCTGCAACTCTTATCAAACTCAATCTTGCTCATCTTTAAATTCAAAAACCTCTCTAGATTATTGAAGTAGCTGTTTGATTTTTTTGACTTGGGTTTTATTGGGTTTCTACAAAGTGGTTGTTTATTGCTGCTGTAATGGGCGGTGGGGTGTAGAGTATTAGCAATGGCCGGCGGCGGAAGATAGTGGAGAATACAAATTAATTCGCCATACGCATCGTGGGTTTATGGATTTTGATTTTCGGCGCTAAAAAAAAAAAAAATGAAAACATACATCTGAAAGATATCATAATGTAGTAGAATCAAGATCCAATTTCAAATCGGACCAAAGTTATTGGGCTACAAAAAATTTAATCTCTTATTATTACTATTCTCAAATCATACAAAATGGGCCTTAGGTTTTTTTATTTCTTTTAACCCTTCTAAATGGTTATGGTATTAGTGCTTTTACCATCGAAGCTATCTCATTTTGTCTTAATAAATAAATGAGTAATTTCATATGTTTGGTATAAGATCAAGATGCATGCATTTGAATGTAAGTCCACCAAAAAAGAGCAACGAAAAGACAAATTCATCCCTCAAAAAAAAAAAAAAAAACCAAAAAATATGCACTTCTGTAATTTATACTTCTAACAGTAATTTATTCTAAGAAATGACTTACAAACATAATAAGTCTCATATGTATCAGATATATTGTACAATTCAAATACATTTTAATAAGTATAATTTGTTTTATATTTATTCAATTTAATTATATTAAAATATTTAACTTATTATATTACACTAAATAAGTTAAATATTTTAATAAAATAAATTATATATTTTAAAATATTTTGCACGATGCATCATATTCATACAAGACATTATCATACAAATAATCACCAAGCAAATTAATTTAACAAACGAATTCAACGTGTCGTACTATCAGTAATAGGACAAATGCATGTTTGTGACTGTGAGTAGCTAATTGTCGCAGTATTACCTATTAAACTCATTTTTTAGATGTTGAATTAATTTTTTTTCTCTATCCTTGCACGATCGATATAAAAAAATGAAAAATTTGTAAATAAGTATATAAAATTTGGGATCAACTTATTAATAGTTACAAAATAACCTATTAATAAATTGTAATTTTAAAATGAGAATTTTTTTTTTGTCTTATAACTTTGATTAATTTTGATTTTGGTCCTACTAATTTACAATTTTTGATCTTGATCATGTAACTTTACAAAATTCGACATTTTCGTCCTGTCACAGGCTAGTTACCTGTAATAGCAGGTGAACAAGACTAAAAAGTCAAATTTTATAAAGTTATAGGACCAAGATCATAATTTACGAATTTTAATTTTAATCCTATAATTTAAAAAAAAATTATCGAATTTTGTAAAGTTACCGGACCAATATAAAAAATCGTAAGTTAGTATGACTAAGATCAAAATTGATCAAAGTTACAGGAAAAAAAAATCATTTTTCCCTTGTAAAATATACAGTCCAGTAACTAAGTCTCCCTAAAAAATTTGGAATATACTTTATATACGATAAAAAAAAAATCAATTGAAAGTTTGAAACCACCATTATGGATTTGAACCTATTCACCATTCATATTATTTTTCAGGGGAAAATACTGTGTTGAAGGGCAAATATGTATTGCATATAACATAAAATATGTATATATATTTATTTGCACTGCACTTAATTAATGAAATTTGTATACATTATAGTCTCAAAACTATAAGGTGGGGTCGTATTTTCCCTCCAGCTCATCTCCAGCAATTGGATGGCGTTTATAAGTTTTCGGTAAAGAATACATCCAAATTTTTTTTAATTATTTTAAACGAAATAATACATCCAAATTAGTAAGAAATTGAGCAGCCAATTCGAATTTTGGAATGCGATAGTTTTTTTTTTTCTGTTGATTGATGCAGAATTTTGGGCAATCTTTGCGTTTAAATAATGGCAGCTAATTCTTTCAAGGTGGGCACAACTTTTAGGCACATCGCGTGATGAAAGTGACACGTTTCTTGTTTTGGGGGATAAAGTTATACTTTTATATTTTCTCTGTTTTTCTTAATGATGAACAACCCCCTTAAACTATTATTTTAAATTTTCTTTTATTCCTCTAATTTTTTTAGTGAGATACAAAAACAATAAATTGGATTGGCTGGATTCAAGAAATTGTTACCTATCGTAATCAATGCAAGTCGTGTGTAAAGTATGTAGGATATGGAAAAATGTAGAACAAACTTATGTAGCATGTAGAGTAATGTATTGTATAATACTCTCACTCCGTTCTAAAAATGTATGCTTTTAGAGGGTTAAAATATATTTTACAAAATTAATAAATTAAATTTATTTATGAATAATATAATTAATTATAATTAAAGTATAATGATAATTTTTGTAAATAAGTGATTATTGAACGATAAAAAAAAATTATATTTATATACATACTTAATTTACCTTCTCATAAAATTTATTTCAGTCCTCTTAGCATACTTTTGAGAGAAGGAGGAGGAGTATAAAATTTGTTTGATGGGCATTCCGAAATTTCTATCTCGGGATCAATTGTCTACCGACACTACAATTTTTTTTTTTTTTTAAAGGACCACCACAATAAATTAAAAATGAACTACACAATTTATTAAATGGTATACAGTTTTCTAACAAAATAGTTCGATTCTTATATAGTAAGAATTGTTTATGGGTTTTTAAAATTTTAGTAGAATATAAATTACTTACGAACAAATTATTTACACATGATTGGATTTTTCGTGAAATATTTTCCTACTCCCCTGTAAGAGTACGAAATCGTTGTAGTAGTGAAAGTAGAATGTACCAAATAGTTATCAAACCCAAGAGATTTAGAGTGCAATGGAGCCCCAAGGTTATACGTCGGCATGATACTATTAACTATAGTGTTGATTTTTAAGAATTTAAAGCTAAGCACGAAATTTAACTAGAATGCAAGTAGATAACTAAACTAGAAATCAATTAAATAATTGATCCTAACTTCCTAGGATAGTGTAAGGGTGAGATACTTGCTTCAAATGTTTTTCTTATGTGGGGTCACTAGCAAGCTTATAAATCAACTACTCGATTATGCTATATGTTTTGATTTGGTTAAGAGCAATCACAAAAGTGTGTAGACCAATTAGGTTAACATCGTGAATTTGCTAGCACCTAATTAATTTCATAAGCTCCTAGATTGTGATTGAATAGGTAGTTTCAACACCTAGACCTCGTCTCCTCACCAACCTCCTAGACGACCTCTAATAGATTGATGTCTATTGTTGTCGTTCTAGCCATTAGCCAACATTTAATTGAGCTAGCTACTCGGTAACATCAAAATACTCAATTAAGACTAATACTCACATCTTAATCATGCATACCCAACCCTAGTTGCAATACAAATAAACAAGAATGCTGGCTAATAGAATCAACAAAATATATGAAGCAAATAACACATAACAATAGAAACCTTATATAGAAAATCAATCCTGTCAAAAAATAAAATAAAATATATATATATATATATATAGAAAATCAATCACATATGCATAATTAAGAAATTTATACACAAACCCGTCAAACTCCCCCCATAAATCAATCACTCAAAGCAAATAGAGTTTAACCCATGGTTCTAGGATAGAAACTCATGGCTAAAATGAAGAAATAGAACAAATCCATATGAAAATGATGACCAAACAAAAAATTATATAAAGATATAACCTCAATGGAAAAAATAATATAAAATTTGAAATAGAAAGCATAAAACTCCATCAATCCTTGCTCAATTTGGAAATACAACTAAAATATAAGCTAACCCATGGATTTTATGGAAGAAAAGTTGAAAAACAAAAAAAAAATTACTCCCTCCGTCCCACAAGACTTTGCACACTTACCTTTTTGCTCTTGTTTTAGCGAGTGAGTTATTTATTAGTATTTTAAAATAATAAAGTGATATTTAATTTGGGGTATGATAGTCTTACCCCTCCTCTATTATACGTCTTTCTTAAAATTACTTTATCATTTCAAATACTAATAAAAAATTCACTCACTAAAATACGAACCAAACAGTAAATGTGCAAAGTCTTCCGGGACGGAGGGAGTACTTCTAAAGTTGAAAGGTATCACTAGTGTTGGAAGATGAATTTAATAAAGAAAATTTTGATTAGATCTCAAAACCCCTGAGTATGACATGTTCAGGATAATCTTGATAGTTGAGTCAGGATTCAGTTTAGAGTGTTCAGGATGTTATCTCGCACCATGTATAACAGATATAGATCAGGTTATAGATCAAGTTAGATTTCAAGACTCAAGACTCGAGAATCAAGACTCAAGATGAAACCGAGAAACCAAGACTCAGATATCAATCAAGATATCTTCAAGACTCGTAAGTGAAACTCAAGACTCAAGATATCAAGATACGAAGATATCAAGACATGAAGTTAATGAAGACTCGTAAGACCCCATGAATGCTCAAGATAACTCAATGTTCCGAGGCAATCAATAATATCTATCGAAGGCTACAAAAATCGAATACTCGGAAAAATAGATATTGCCCAAGACATTCACATGCGAGACAAAGGAATTAAAACTAAGTGTTGTTAAGGTTATATCACTCGAGATATTGACCAAAAAAAGCCGTTATGTTTGTCTACATTTCTTTGAAGACAAGAACCAATCGAGGGAGGAAAAAGACCTTTGCACTTTCTTGTTGAAACCGAAATGACAGTTGAAGCATGTCAAGTAATCTTATGTTCCGCGCAAAAAAGTGGTGAGTGGCTACATAAAAGCATATTGCCTAAAACATGCAAAAGAGAGTATTCAAACCCTAAAAATAATGTTCATCAAACACCATAAGAGAAACTCATGAAGTTATCTCCTCCAACAGAGATAGTTTTTCAAGAGTGACCTTGGTGATTGCCTATAAATACTAGTGACTCTCTACATTGAAGGTTCTTGAAAATTTGTAAGCAACTTCAAGAGCTCAATCTTATTATTGCAAATTGAAGCACTTTCGAAAACCCAAATTTCCCAAGTGTTTCACATTGAAGAGAGCTCATTCACTAAGCCTAGTTTTATAAGATATATCAAATCTTAGTAGAGATATCCTAGCCTTTGCATTGTACTTATTGTAGAGGATATCTCATCTAGTTGAAAACCAACCGTAGAACCCTAAAAAAAGGTAGTTTAGTGTGATTGTTGGTGAGTTGGATTTATAAAGAGTTAGTAAACTACATTGAGGTGGTCGAGGAAAACTCTAGAGAAGAAGTGAGTAAACTATCTTGGATAGTCGAGAAAAGCTTGTGTGTGTTTGAGTAAGTAAACTTGAGGTAGTCGAGAAAACTCAAAGTAGAAAGGTGAGTAAGATCGGTGAGTCGACGCGAAAACCTTAGGAAGTGGTTAAGGAATTTCTCTGAAAAAAAGTGGATGTAGGAGCTTGAGTCTCGAACCACTATAATTGCGTTGTTTTGCTTTACATCTTTGCATTGTTGCCTATTGCATATCTTTAAGCTGAAAGCATAATTCTCGATAGAGTTGGAATCAAAAATTGAAAAATCACAACCTTAATCCGTTTCATCAAACACCATAAAAGCTAAAAACAGTATAAACTTAGGGTCAATCATTCATGACTTGTTATCTCCTAGAAACAGATAGTTTTTCAAGACTAACTCTCTTGAAGGTTGATTAAGATAGTTATCGATCCACGACTCAGGATCTCTCTTCATTGAAGGTAATCTTAAAATTTGTAAGCAACTCAAGATCATTGTCTCAACTTTCTTATTGCTTGCAAAATTGAAGACGACCCAAAACCTCGGTAAAAGAAAAGTTTTAAAAACACTTAACACGTGTATTTCACATTGCGTGAGAGACTCATTCACCGGGGACCAACAAGTTTTATAAGAGTTCAATAGGTTCAAAGATTTCAAAGTGACCACCGGCGATCTATTTTTGCATTTACTTATGATACCAACAAGGATATCGGTGGTTCTTGACCCTAGCTTTGTTGACCAAACCAACGAAAAACCCCAAAATCTTCAAGGCTAACATCATGTTTCTAAGAAACTTCCTATGTTGATTGTTGGTGATTTATGGAGATTAAGAATGGAGGCTCTGTTGGGGATTATCTTTGAAAACTATGCTTTTTACTTTGTATGTCGAAACCGAATTTCGAAAATTTCTTGAAATAAATTGTTTATAAACTATCTTTAAATATGATTGAATGTTATATATATTTTTTTAAGTGTGTGTTGTTTGAGTTAATTTAGTGATAATCACAGAAGATTAAATTAAGTCAAAAACTCAAAGTAGATTCACGACCTAGATGAAATGAACAACCATCGCGAAAGGTTGAGGTAAAACCTTAGATTGGTTTGTCTTGAGGAGATTCCTTAGAAGGTGATCTTATTTGAATAGGATGTAGGAGGATAAATTCTTGAACCGAACATGGAAGAATTAGACCTTGTGGTTGTTTTCTTTTTTGTCGAAATAGGATCATGGGATTATACATTTTGACTTATCTGGGTAGCGAAAAGCATAACTTTATCTTGGGCAATATTATTGGTCACATGTGATTCAATTTAATACGAAGAATCGTGTGCAAAACTTGCATGGGAGGTTCATAAGTTTTATCATCCAAATCTTAATGGAATTTGTTTAGGTATGGATAATAATGTTGAAGGAGGACAAAAGATATTAATTAATGGAAAGCTATTTGGTGGCTTAATTAATTAATGGGCTAGATAACCACGGGAAATAATGACCGGGAGCCATATTGAGTAATATGGGTTAAGATGGATAGTACAATATTAATTATGTAGTGGTTAATTAATATTTATAACTTGAATTATATTGTGGCTCAATATTAGATATTCAAGATAGTTAGAAGATCCAATCTTAATTCTCCTAAAGGATAGCCCAACATATAGTCCAATAAACGAAAAGGTGATTAAAATAAAATAAATATTGTTCTTATATTTTCTCATTATTTTCGAAAATTATGGATAAAAAAAAGGAGAAAGATTTTTTCTTTGAATTTTGTTATGGAATGAAGATATGTATTCTTGGAATACAAGATTATCTCATTAAATTCAAGAAATCTCCCACTTGGTTATTCATTAAGTAAAAAGAAATTTTTGGAAAAATCACTTAAGCGAAAAGATTTTCTTAATTTTCTTGAAAAGATATTATGGAAGATATGTATTTCTTGAAATACAAGAATATCTCATCAAAATTCAAGAAGATTTCAAATCTTGGATTCTTGCACACTCATTTTTTAAAAATTCCATAATAAATACCAGGAGGTGGATTTTTGTGGAATATTTTAATTATGAAAAAAAAAAAATATATGGGATATATTCAAGATTTCTTGGTGACAAGAAAAGTCTTTTCCCCACATTGAAAATTCACATAAATTTAGTCTAATTCCTATAAATAGGGGATGATTAGTTCATTCCCAAGTACAATTCCATGTCTTTGAAATAACAAATCTATTTGGTGACAACAAAGTTTATTTTTTCCTTTTGTTAATTGTTCGCGAAAAATCTTGGGATTTACAAGAATACTTGGGAAGTCCTTTTGGTTACATCCGACCAATGTCTTCCCTAAGAAACGTTTCCTATGTTCTCGTAGGTTTTACGAGCTTTTTATTGCATGATTTGGATTATTATTTGAATTAATATAGGATTAATTCATGCTAGTAATAATTAATGAATTAAATTTGTATTTAAATAAAGAATAGTGGAGAAGTGGTTCAAAGCATGAAAGGAATGTGGAAATTACGAAGGACCATTCAAATTGTTGTGAATCCCAAAAAATTCTTGGCCGAGAGAAATGATCCCAGAACTGAATTTCCAAAGTCTGATGATCAACTTACTCCTAATGATAGAAAGTTAGTCAATCTTGACTACATTGCCAAATATACTTTATATAACACTATTGATGATGGTGTTATGGGGATGATCTCTCACTGTGAAACTGCCAAAGAAATATGGGACACACTTGTTGTGATGTGTCAAGGCACAGATCATATTAAAGAGAACAAACTTTTTGTTGCTATTGGAAAGTTTGATAGCTTTGAAATGGAAGATGGTGAATCCATTGACAAACTTGAAGTCAGATTCACTAGCATAATGAATTATCTGAATGCTCTTGGGAAAAGATACCCACAGAGAGAAGTGGCATTGAAAATTCTTAGAGGACTATCTAAGAAATGGGATATACATGTTGTGGTGATTGAAAACACCAAAAATATTGATTCAATGCCATATGAACAAGTTTTATCTGAGCTGAAAGCTTATGAGTTTGTAATTGACAAGAAATCTAAGAAAGCTGACAGCAAAGATGATTCTTCATCTAGCAAGTATGTGGCTTTCAAAGCCAAAGAGAAATCCTGTAAGTCTAGAGAGTCTGAGAACTCACTTGCCAAAAACTAGGATGAGCTGGAGGATAAGCTAGTACTTATGGCAAGGAGGTTTGAAAGACTTAATAACAGATATGGAAAATATAAAAAATATTACATAAATCCACAGGTACCAGAGAGGCTCAAAAGCTGAGGACAGATCCACTGAGAAAAGAAAGGACCAGAAAGCTGAAGGATCCTCATCCAAAAAGAATGACTCCAAGACTAAGGAGGAAAGTGATCAGGATGATGATGCCAACAGATGCTACAACTGTCAAAAGAGAGGTCACTTCCAATATGACTGTCCTGAGCTAAGTGCTAAGGAAAGAAAAGAAAGACAAGCCAAGAGAGACAAGAAGTTCTCCAGCTAGAAAGCCATGATTGCAGAAGAGGAAGAACATTCTGAAGAAGGTTACAGTTCCTCAGATGAGATGTTCTCAGATAGTGACAGTGATGATATATGTCTAATGGCTGTGGAGGAGGTAAATTCTTCTATCTCTGTTGTTGCTCCTACACAAGCACATGTGTTCTCAAGTTCTACTGTAAACAGTAACTTTGACCTGATGGATTCATTTGAGAATCTTATGAAGGACTATGCTATGTTACAAGAACTGCTCAATGAAACTCAAGAGCAGAACAAGGAACTGACTGCTGAGAATCTAAAGTGGAAAGGCTCTAAGAATGCTGAGATCACTTCTCAATTGATGGGAACTACTGATAAACTAGATGTTCTGAAAGTACATCTCTCAGAAAAAGATAAGGTGATAGAGACCCTGAATGAAAAATTAGAGAAATCCACTGAGGAGATTCAGCTTATCAGAACTGAGTTCAATGACCTCTTTGAGAAGCATGAAACTCTAAAGAAATGTGAGGATAATGCGCAGAGAAAGTTAGCTCTATTGAATTCTGCATCTAAAGTGATAGATGAAATTCAGAGTTATCAAAGACCTGCAACTATAAAAGCTGGATTGGGATACATTCCAGGGGGAACCTCATAAGGTCTTCTGAATGCTGCTTCTAGTAGCACTAAGACTGTCTTTGTTAAACAAGTGGCACCTAATCTTCTGACTGAAGAACTGTCCAGAGTTTTAGACAAGGGTAAAGGACATATGGTTTCAGAAAAATTGAATGTTCAGGGAAGAAAGCCCAGACCTCAGGAAAAGGCTAGAAAACCTGACCACTCAGTAGGAAATCTTCAGGCCAGTACTTCAAAGCCTCAGGCTAAGAATACCAACCTGAAGAGATCTGCACTGAACCATCAGAGGAATTTTCAGAAGAGAAACACTCAGCAGAGATATTCTCAACTGAAAAGACCAAGTCCTCAGATTACTGAAAGACCCCAATTTCAGTACATGCAACCCAAACCCCACTTGCCTAAGGGTAAAGGTTTCTTGAACCCAAGTCAGCAGAGACAGAGACCAGCTGCACAAAAGCCAAAGCACTTGAACAAAAGGCCTGTACCCAAGAAGAACTCTAAGGCTCATGTTCATGCTAAGGCTGTCACTCATACACAGGATATTGTTAAGGCACCTAGAGTGGTGAATGTGTATGTAGATATTTATGGGAGACAAATCAGCCACTCTAAAGTAATTAGGGTTGTTAGGCAAATTTGGATTCCAAAAGGTACAGCTAACCTGGTAGGACCCTACACCAAATGGGTACATAAGAACTGATATGTTTTTCAGGTGAAAGACAAGGGCATTGAGCTGAATGAAGACAACATAGCACTGATGAGTGGAAATGAATTAGCTCCTGCTGTATGGTATCTTGACAGTGGATGTTCAAGACATATGACAGGATATAAGCAGCTAATCACTGACTATGTTGAGCAAAAAGGCTCTCAAATCACATTTGGAGACAATTCCAAAGGACAAACTGAAGGATATGGAACTCTTGAAGTTGATTCTGTTCATATCCATGGTGTTTCATATGTGTCTGGTTTAAAGCATAACTTGCTTTTTATCAGTCAATTCCGTGATAAAGGATTCAATGTTGAGTTCTCAAAGAACTTATGTTATGTGAAAGACAATACCTCACAGAAAATTCTACTAACTGGTACTAAAAAAGGAAATGTGTATCTTGTTGATTGGAGTTCAACTCCTAAAGATACATGTTTGGTTGCAAAAAGTTTCACTGATACCAGTTGGTTGTGGCACAAAAGGATGAATCACTTGAACTTCAAAACCCTGAACAAACTTGCAAGATTAGCACTTGTGAGGGGGTTACCAAATGAAGTGTTCAGTAAAGAACATGTTTGTGATGCTTGTCAAAAAAGGAAAACAAATCAGAGCATCCTTTAAAAGCAAAGTAGATATTTCTACTGAAAGAATACTTCAACTATTACATATGGATCTTTTTGGTCCAGTAACACCTGTGAGCACAAATGGCAAAAAATATACACTTGTGGTAGTTGATGACTACTCTAGATACACATGGGTCATATTCTTTTCAAGAAGAAAGAGACTCGAGACAAAAGCTGCTGAATGAAATTGAAAAGGCTCAATCTTGAAAAAAAAAAATAAAGTGTGGTCAAAATCGGATCGGATAAAGGAACCGAAGTTTATCAATCATATTATATCTGATTATTGTGCAGCAAATGGAATAACTCATGAAACATCGGTTGCAAGGACCCCACAATGAGAATGGTGTTCTTTGAAAGAAGAAATAGGACTCGAAAGAAGTTCTGCAAGGACAATGATTCTTTGAAGTGATATTCCTAAAAGATTTTGAAATTTGAAAAGTTATCAACACTTCATGCTATTCTCAGAACAGATCCATGCTGACCAAGAATCAAGGAAAAACTCCATATGAGCTATGGAATGAAATGAAGCCTCTTGTTTCTTTATTTCGTGTGTTTGGTTGCAAGTGTTTCATACACAATAATGGTAAAGATCAGTTGAAAACTTTTGATAGCAAAGCTGATGAAGGGATATTCTTAGGATATTCTGAAGTCAGTAAAGCCTTCAGAGTTTACAACTATTGAACTCTTATTGTGGAAGAAACACCTCATGTTGTTTTTGATGAATCTACTTGTGTTCAGAAGAAACAGGAACATAACTCAGGAGAACTGACCAAGAGAATCACCAGACTTAGCCTGAAAAAGAATGATAAAACATCATCTGAACCTGAAAAGAAGAAGTCAGTCACTTTCTATGAATGGAGTGAATCAGACTAAGACAAAGAAATTCAGGATGGAAAAACTCAGGATAGTGAGACTCAAGATGGAAATTCTCCACTGAAGGAAAGCCAACACACTAAAGCTGACCAATCTGAACAGACACCAGTTCAAACTCAGGTATGTAATGCCAATGAAGATGTGGTCACAGCTGAGGCAAACTCTGAATCTATCAACCAAAGGGGAACAAATGTCTCTGATAATGTTCTAAATGGAATTTCCCCTGAGGAAGATGATTCCCTTTCTCCTTTTCTGTTGTTCCCTGAATTTAATGAACTACCTGAACCTAACATTTCTGATGTTGAGGATACTATTGAAGGGGGAACATCCAGGAGAAGATGGTTGGATAGTAATCCTATAAGTCAGATTGTGGGTGATCTATCAGATGGTGTCAAAACAAGAAGGTTCCATGGTGAAACTGCATTATTTTGCTGCTTCCTATCTGAAAAAGAACCTACTGAGATTGAAGAAGCTCTACAAGATTCATTTTGGATTACTGCTATGCAAGAAGAGCTGAATCAGTTCTCAAGGAATGAAGTTTGGGAGCTAGTGGATAGACCTAAGAGGCACAATGTGATTGGAACCAAGTGGATGTTCAAGAATAAGAGAGATGAGAACAACAACATTGTGAGAAACAAGGCAAGGCTAGTTGCACAAGGTTATTCCCAAGAAGAAGACTTGGATTATGATGAAACATTTGCACCTGTTGCAAAACTAGAAGCCATCAGATTGTTTCTTGCATATGCTGCCCACATGAAATTCACAGTCTATCAGATGGATGTGAAAAGTGCATTTCTGAATGGTGTGCTTAAGGAAGAGGTTTATGTGGAACAACCTCCTGGTTTCAGACAGAATGACCAAGTTTACAGGCTCAGGAAAGCCTTGTATGGTCTTAAGCAAGCACCCAGAGCATGGTATGATACCCTTTCTCAGTTTCTTACTGACCATGGTTTTATCAAAGGAACTGTTGATAGGACTTTGTTCAGGATAGAAGATGTGAAAGATATCTTACTTGTTCAGATCTATGTAGATGACATCATATTTGGATCTCCAAATCATCAGTTGTGTGAAAAGTTTTCTACACTGATGAAAGGAAAGTTTGAGATGTCAATGATGGGGGAGATGAATTTCTTTCTTGGACTTCAGGTGAAACAAACTAAGGAAGGATTTTTCATCAATCAAGCAAAGTACACCAGAGATCTGATTGCAAAGTATGGTGTACAAAATTGTAATGCAGTTAGAATTCCCATGAATACTAACTACAAGATGGATCCTGGTCCTGAAGGCAAATCAGTAAATCACACTGATTATAGAGGGATCATTGGATCAACGCTATATCTCCCGCAACAAGTAGGCACGATATAACATTTGTTGTTGGGATATGTGCAAGATACCAAGCTAATCCTAAATTTAGTCACATGGAGGCTACCAAAAAGATTACAGAAATATCTTAAGGGCACCGTGAATGAGGATTATGGTATCGATTGATGATAACCTTGAATTAAGCGGGTTAATCGATCTTCGATTATGGAGGATGTAGAATTGACAGAAGTCTACCACAGGGAACTTGTCAATTTCTTGGAAGTAAGTCGATATCATGGTTTTCAAAAAGCGGACCTCGATACCTTGAAGATCAACCAAGATTATTGAATCGTAATGCATGGAAGTTTGTTGTCTTGCATGATTCTTTGGCTCAGACAACAATTGAGGGATTATAAGATTATAGCCAATGAAGTACCTATATTTTGTGATAATAATAGTGCAATTGCTATTACACAAAATCCGGTATTGCACACCAGATGTAAGCATGTTGATATCAGACATCACTTCATCAGAGATCATGTTGAGAAGAAAGACATCGGGATGAAGAAATTCATACTGATAAACAGAGAGCTGATATATTGACTAAACCTTTGGCTAAATCAAGATTTCAGGAACTATCAGTTGAATTAGGTATGTTGGATCTAGGTGTATAAAGCAAATCTGAAAAATTGAAGGTTTTCAGATGCATGAAGTTTTCTCAGGATTTTACTGAGAAACTCAGGATAAAATTGAATGTACTGAACTCTGAGTCTTGGGAAACTCGGTATATCAAGATCAAGACTCAAGATTATCTTGATCTTGCTCAAGATTTCGATTATCATCGGGCACGTTCAAGATATTTCGATACTATCTTGACCCGATTCAAGACTTCAAGATTATAATCGACATTTTATCAAGGTCAAAACTCAATAAGACTGATGGAGGAAATTAGTCTGAAGAAGTAATGACTCATGCAATGCATTTATTGTCCAACTGAATCTCAGTAATCATTGGTAATAAATAACAAAACACCTGAAGGGAATATTTGGGCGGGACCTTTGAAATACCGAAGAAGGTCAATGGTCTGCAGGAACAATAATTAATTGCACTGTTCATTAATCACCAATAAGGTTAAATTGGCGGCGTAATATTCTTGAAATCGTCCTTTCATATACTCGATTAATCGGTGTTTAATCTCAACCGTCGATTTCTTCAATCGATACGATTTTCCACAAATCAAATCCTTTATATCCATTGAAAATTCATTCAAAGACCCAATTCCAAAAGCCTTCGTCTTCAAAACACTCTGCTTCTAAAAACCTCTTGTTTGCACAGAAACCCTTCATCGTTCTCGAAACCCTTCACCCAAAAATTCTTCAAAATGACGTTCTCGGTTTACGATAAACTTGTCATTTCTAACAAGTTGTGGTACGAGTACATTGTTTCCCTCGAGAACTCTTCGAATGCAACACATGAAGAAGAAGCGTTGCACATGATACGGGTAGCGAAGCTCACATGCCTGGTTGCGAATCAACCAGAGGCGGAATATTCAAAAGAGGTAATTGAATTTATCTCTAATTTGAAATTAGACGAGGAGGGCTGTATAGAGTCTCAAATTACAGTTTCTCACTTAGAACATAGCTCAAAATATGTCAATTTTGTGAGGGAATTGTATATAATTCCTAAGAACCTTAATGACGTATACGAGTTGAGCGATAGAGGAGAAGACCCTACAATGTATATGATGGGTAGGGAACAAGAGTATCTTGATAGGATTACAGAGCATCCTATTAAGTTTGAGGCTACTCTCAATAAAAGGCATTTGAAGCCTAAATATAGAGTTTTGTTGGACATCGTGAGTAAATGTATCATGAGTCGGTCCGACAGTTTTGAACAAATTAGTACGCCAAAGCTGAGATTAATGGCGGCTATTGAAGATTCACCCACCACCGCATTCAACTGGTTGCGTTATTTAATCAGAGTGGTGAGTGACCAAGCTAAACAAGTCCATAAGGTGGACGGTTCGGTTGTTATTAAAGGAAAAATCCTTCATGCAACCAAGATAACATTCATCTTGGAGATGTGCAGAGAAGAAGAAGATATTTTTGCCAACTCCTCACCCTTTCCGAAGTCCAAGATTCTTTTCAAGCCAACTACATCAAAGAAGACTTTGAAGGGAAAGAAAGAGAAGAAGGAGGATACTGCTGCATAAGGAGCTGCTGAACAAGCCCATCAAGCCAGGGGGAAGGCTCTGATGGAGGTGAAGAGAGAAAATGGAGAAGCCCTGAAGAAGAAAACACTGGCTCCTAAGCGCAGAAAAGTTTAAATTTCTACTGAGGAGGAGGTCAGTGAAACTGAGGAAGTCCAACCTGAGGGCCAGCAAGGACAAAAATCTCCATTGCAAGTACTGGCTCAGGCTGTGACTAATGCACAAGAGCAAACTGAGGAACAGGTGTTTTCTGAGGTTCTTGAAACATCTTTGAGCTTAGAAAATATTTCTCAGGAGATATTCAAGGGACCTCAGGTTTCTACTGGGGAGATGCCTGCTCGCACCTCGTAACAAACCGAGCCTCGTGAGTCGCTTTGAACCGACATGCTCTGAGTGAACCATTCTTAGATCCTCAAAGACTGAGAACTTATCAAGCCAATCCTATTGAACCTGAAAGCCCAAAGCTGAAGAAGGGAGAGGCAGAAGAGACCGAGTGGCGCAGCAAGGGGGAAAGATTCATTCTGGATAGGTACCCTGAGCTGAGCTCATATCCTGACCTTCAGGATCTCTTCTTTAGACTGAGGACCACAGTCTACATTCTGAACCAAACTCTGCCAGAGATGCTTAACATTGCCTCCTTCAGAGGAGAGGATCGTGGAATGAAGAGATCTGCAGTTGTTGATCGAGTTCTCCGGGTTCGTGAAGACCAAGCTCCGGATGGATGAAAGTTGCAGATTTTGATGAGCCGTCGGGAAGAAGGTAAAATTTGAAATGGGGAAGCTGATGTTGGTGCCTCGAGCTCAAAAGATCAAGATCAAGAAGAGGACTAACAAGGAAATGTTGAGAAGCAATCTCAAGTGGAGAAAAATACTGATGTTGGTCAGCCTGATATCTCACATCCTCAGACTGAAGTTAGCACTCTTCAGGTAACTTTTGGCACTACTAAAAATTATGCCAAAGCTACTGAAGTTTCTATCTTTAATTCTGTTATGTCTGATATGCAGACTGAGGCTCAGGTGGAGACTGAGGCCCAGGTGGAGACTGAGGCTCAGGTGGAGCACCCAGCTCAGAAGGAACAACAAGTGATATATGCTCCAGAGATTGACTTCAGTCCTATAGTGGACAAACTGGAGAAGGTGGTGCCAATGGTATAGAAAGTTGCTCAAATTGAAGAAACATTGGCCAACCAATCCCGTTTAGAGAACCCGAGTTCATCTTAAGACTTGATGCGACGGACATCTCTTTGTCGACAAAATGGTATCATAGAATGGAAGGTAGATGGAGTCAAAGTCGAAATTTGAATCACGAGAGATGAAGCAAATGTATCAAGAGAGAACTTCATATCTTGAAGCCAAGTCGATGGAGAAAAATGATCGATGATCAAGAGTCTTTATTGAGAAATGGGCTCCTCGCTCATGACCAAGATGAGACATATTTGAAAGATGTATTCTCCAACCGGTTTGCACCGCTTATCGAAGAGTTCTCGATTGGCCAAGAACCATTTGATGAAATTTGGAAGAGGAGCATGATCGGTTGGTGGAGAAGTCGCGAGTATCGAAGAAAAAGCAATATCATATGGATACCAAGACATCTCAACTTCTTCCAAGGTATGGTGTCAAAAAGGGGGAAAGGCCTGGTGGCAAGCTGAAGGAGTTGTTGGCACATACCTTGAAGAAGAAGATAGATAAAGAAGCTGAAAAGAAAATTCTTGCTGAAGCCTTAAAAGAAGTAGAAGCCACTGAGAAGCTCAAGTTCAAGCAAACTGAAGAGCCAATCTACACTCATATCTCTGAGCAAACATTTCAGGAAGCTATCTCTGAAAAACTGAGTGGTAGAAGGAAGTTAGAAACAAGCCAAGCCGGTGCAGAGCAAGCCAAACCAATCAAGAGAAAGGCTGTGGCATTTGTTGAACCAGAGAAGAAAAGAGTTAAAGCTTCAAAGGCTACTCAAAGAAAATTAATCATTGATTTTGAAGAGTCTGAAGAAGAAGTTGAAAAAGAAGTCTTTGATACAAGAAAAACTCTGAAATCACTTCAAGTGGAAAAAGAGAAGAAAACTGCTGCTTCTGTATCTGGAGTTCCTCTAATAAGGAAGAAGAAAGAAGAAGAGCAAAAACTCATAAGTGGTTTCAAGAAGTTCCTGAGCAAGAGGAGGGGTACTGCTAAAGCTCAGAAGTGGCCGCACATTGATAAATGGATGTCTATCCAATTCAATGATGCTTGAGAAAATATTAAGAGAACCTTCTGGTTCTACTATTAAATTCTGAGGGAATGGTGGGGACAAGCTCAGACATGAATGAAGCCTTCATTGATTACTTATTAACTTTCTATCCAAAGTACCTGCAAAGTTGGATTAACTTAGCAGATGAAGGTAATGCTCAAATAGTTTCCCCTGGTCCATATACCTACCCTGCTCCAAGACTAGAGAATGGCCTGGTGAATGAGACAGTCATTTCTCAAGAGATTGCTCAGTATGCCATTCAATTAGGACTGACAGGAAACAACCCAGATATCATCAAAGAAAGGGATGAACTGAAAAAGAGATATTATGGGATGTTCAACCTGGAGGTGTCTGAGGATGAGGTTGAAGAAGATTGAAGAGCTGATTGAACATAGAAGACTGAAGACTGAAGACTGAAGATTCTTTGTACTTCTTTTGTTTTTGTTTTTGATAATTTCATTGTACACTATAACTCTGATCTTACAATCAATGAAAACTTTATCTTTATGTTCAAAGATAATATCTCATTATATTTTTACATGTCTTTTATATTTGATATGCCTTTGTGATGAAATTGTTGGGAATTTGCCATTCTTGGATTGTAATAGGAAAAACTGAAACCTGAGTATAGGTTAAGTGTTTTTGTAACAAGATGGTTTTGGCACCATCAAAAAGGGGGAAATTGTTGGGAGATGAATTTAATAAAGAAAATTTTGATTAGATCCCAAAACCCCTAAGTATGATATGTTCAGGATAATCTTGATAGTTGAGTCAGGATTCAGTTTAGAGTGTTCAGGATGTTATCTGCACCATGTATAGTCAGCAAATATAGATCAGGTTAGATTCTGAAGACTCGATAAATTTCGAAGATTTCAAGACTCAAAGATGAAATCAAGAAATCAAGACTCAAAAGATGAAATCGAGAAATCAAGACTCAGATATCAATTAGTATATCTCTGAAGACACTGAAGACTCAGAAGACACTGAAGACTCCGAAGACTCAGAAGATACTGAAGACACATAAGATACTGAAGACACGGTGATTATCAAGACTCAATAAATCTCATCAATGCTCAAATATAACTGAATGTTCCGAGGCACTGAATAATATCTATCTGAAGGCTACAAAACTGAGAAAAACGCGAATACTCAGAAAAATAGATATTGCCCAAGACATTCACATGCAGACAAAAGGAACTAAAACTAAGTGTTGTTAAGGTTATATCACTTTCGGAGATATTGACCAAAAAAAGAGCGTTATGTTTGTCTACATTTATCAAGACAAGAACCAATCGAGAGGAAGACAACATCGTACTTTTCGACCTTCGAAAAAGAGACAGTCATCAAGCATGTCGGTAATACTATGTTCGATCGCAAAAAAAGTGGTGGTGAGTGGCTACATAAAAGCATATTGCCTAAAACATGCAAGGGAGTATTCAAACCCTAAAAATAGTCGTTCATCAAACACCATAAGAGGAAACTCATGAAGTTATCTCCTCCAACGGATAGTTTTTCAAGAGTGACCTTGGTGATTGCCTATAAATACTAGTGACCCTCTACATTGAAGGTTACGGGAAATTTGTAAGCAACTCAAGAGCTCAATCTTATTATTGCAAATTGAATCACTCGAAAACCCAAGAATTTCCCAAGTGTTTCACATTGAAGAGAGCTCATTCACTAAGCCTAGTTTGATAAGATATATCCAAAGCTTAGTAGAGATATCCTAGCCTTTGCATTGTACTTATTGTAGAGGATATCTCATCCTAGTTGGAAACCAACCAGAAACCCCAAACCCTTTGTAAGGTAGTTTGAGTGTGATTGTTGGTGAGTTGGAGTTGTAAAGAGTTAGTAAACTACATTGAGGTAGTCAGAAAATTCTAGAGAAGAAGTGAGTAAACTATCTTGGATAGTCAGAAAGCTTGTGTGTGTTTGAGTAAGTAAACTACAGTGAGGTAGTCAGAAAACTCAAAGTAGAAAGGTGAGTAAGCTGCAGTGAGTCAGCCAGAAAACCTTAGGAAGTGGTTAAGGAATTTCTCGAAGGTCGAGAGAGTGGATGTAGGAGCTTGAGTCTCGAACCACTATAATTCTTTGTGTTGTTTTGCTTTCGTACTTGATGGTCCGCTTTTGAAAACCTTTTTGAACGCATAAGTAAAAACGATTTGATTGGAATAAAAAATAAAAGCGAGGGCATCAAGTGATTCAATTTTTTTTTGCTTTTAAGAACGATGTGTGTTATGCTTATAAACGAATGCATAAAGGCAAGTATAAACATAAAGCAAAGAAAGAACACACAATTTTATAGTGGTTCGGACACGAGATCGTCCTACATCCACTCTTCCCTTCATGGGGCACCAACTAAACCAACTTAACCAATTTCGGGACTTATCACCCTCACGGGATTGCCGATAGATGTTTCTGAAGTTCACACTCAAATTCGGGACTTATCTCCTCTCGGGATTGTAGACCCTCCCTTTCGGGATTGCTTAGATGTTTATCGAGTTCAAATCACCAAGGACAAACTTATCCTATCAAACCCGATTAGTAAAAGGTTTGTTTGGTTTAAAACTAGGGTGAGATTTTCCCTTACATTTGTTTAGCCTCAATGCTAAGGATGGGGAAAATCTCCAACAAGTGGTAGGATAGTTGGCATTTTTCTTAGATTACAATGAAGAACACTCTTGGGTAAATTTGGATATGTAATGCTCTGTGTTCTTGAATGGAGTTACTTGAATATTTGGCTTTTAATTTCACTGCGCGGGTCCTCCATTATCTTTTTTTGACCATAGTCTAATGTATTTGAAATAGTGTGGATTTGAATATTAAGCTGAGATTATTCAAATCCATACTAATAATCGGACAAACTTTTCTTTGTCCTTTTATGTTCTTGTTTGAGAGCTTTGATTTGTGGACATCCATATATGTTGTTATCTTCTTATTGAAAGCATGAAAGAATGTGGAACGGATCGAAGGACCATTCAAATTCTTGTTCATTGCTTGAATCCGCCGATTCGTCCAGAGAAATGATCCTGAGATTTCGAATTTCAAATCTCGGTGATCAACTTCATCCTAATGATAGAAAGTTAGTCAATCTTGACTACATTGCCAAAGATACTTTATATAAGCACTATTGATGATGGTGTTATGGGGATGATCTCTCACGTGAAACCGATTTAAAGAAATATGGGACACACTTGTTGTGATGTGTCAAGGCACGATCATATTAAAGAGAACAAACTTTCATTTGCTATTGGAAAGTTTGATAGCTTTTGAAATGGAAGATGGTGAATCCATTGACAAACTTGAAGTCGATTCACTAAAGATAATGAATGATCTGAATGCTCTTGGGAAAAGATATCCACAGAGAGAAGTGGCATTGAAAATTCTTAGAGGGCTATCTAAGAAATGAGATATACATGCTGTGGTGATTGAAAACACCAAAAATATTGATTAAATGCCATATCAACAAGTTTTATCTCGAAATGAAAGCTTATGAATTTGTAATTGACAAGAAATCTAAGAAACTTGACAAACAAATATGATTCTTCATCTATCAGCAAGAATGTGGCTTCAAAAAAACAGAAGTTGATAATGTTTTGGCATAATTAAACAAAACTAAAATATCGGGAACAAAGGATTTATTGTTATCTGTGATATATCTTAGGTTTGAAAGCATAATTCATCGATATTATGGAAAATATAAAAATATCAACGGAAATCACAGACCTTAATCAATGTTTCATTAAAGGAAGGACGGATCAAAGCTAAAAAAAAAGTATAAACTTAGACCAACCATTCAAGGATCCTCATCTTGAAAAGAAGGACAGATAGTTACTAAAACTAAGTGATCGGGATGATGATGGTTCAAGAAGATAGTTATCGATCCAAAAGAGAGGGATCTCTGAAAAAACTTCGAGCTCGGTTGGGCTAATCTAAGCTAAGGAAAGAAAAGGGATCATTGTCTCAAGTAGAGACAAGAAGTTCTCCAGCTTTCGAAGCCAAATCATCAGAACAACCTGACCCATCTGACCTCAGTAAAATAAAAGTTTTAAAAATCACTTAACACGTGTATTTGCCTCCCATACACGTGTGAAACTCGTTAGCACCGGGACCAACAACTAGGTATTACATTGTATTGCTTGGTATGAAATGGGTGGAGAGTGCTCTGGAATCTGGTGGAAATGCTCTATTTATATCTTGGATGAGGGTTTGCAACGATATTTGCAATTGAAAAGCTCGAATTTACACCAAAATTTAGTAGGCAACAAGCATATTAGGCCGGGTCGAGTAGAGTGACTCGGCCGAGTCACACCCTTCTAGAAAATTAATTCTCTTTTGGTGTGGGCCGAATCAAAATGACCGTTTGAAAGTTTTCGGTCGAGTGGGGTGACTCGGCCGAAGCACACCATACTCCAATCTCCAGTTTTTTTTTCTTCACATCCTAAGCTCCCAAACTTTGATTGGCTCGATTATTTTTGCATTACGATCCTTTTTTCGAGCTCGTTCACATGGTCCAAACTTCATTGTGAATTCAATCAATAACAAGCTTGTATTATGCTTCCAAAATCCTTCGTTTTCTTCCAATTTTCTACAATTTTGCTTCACTTCTACACAAAAAGGTTTAATAGCGCAATTTACATCAGTTCAAGCTAAAATCTCATCAAATCATCTGTCAATAACTCCAAATAGAACATGAAAATCACGCAATTCAACCCCTAATCACATACACATATATAATTTCTATAAGCAAACAAATATGTATACATATAATTACATAGTCAATTTACATTGAGGCAATTTCATTTGTAATTTGAAATTGCCTACAAATAAATTTACCTATGAATTACATTTTCGCATGTGATTTTTTTGTAGGTAATTTGAGGAATGATGATGAATTATATTAGAAAAATTTGTGGACAAATTGTAATCAATCCTCCATATTCAAAGACAATTATTTTTGTTGGAAATTTATAAATTAATTCTTTATTTTTGTGTAGCATATATATATATATATATATAAAGTGTACAATGCAACTCAAATGCATATTTAAAATATGCTACATTTTTTAAAATCAATATTTTTTAAAATGAGCAATAGTACTCATGTTACGTGTACTACACAATTAATATTTTTTAATAAAAATAATTAATATTTTTTTTAAAAAATAGTTGACACTAACAAATCATATATTGTTGTATACAATTATTCTATCGGCTAAAATAGGGGCATGAGATGTCTTCGTAAAGTTTGGTGTGATGTAAATAATAATTACACTAGTATCTACAAAGAAATCAATAACTCAATCATGAGGGAAATGAACATATGCACTTTCTTAATTAATATCTCCATCATAGTCATATAGTGTAACTTCAAATGTTTGCAACGATTGGGAAGGAAGGGAGCCTAATTAATCAATAACAAGTATTCTTTTGTCATCACTTAATTATGTCGGCAAAAGCGTGCCGTGCTGTGCATCCATTATATTTTGAAATAGCAGATTATTTTATTCAAAAAAAGAAAAAAATGAAGTTAATTAAAAAAAAAAAGAGATTCTACCACAATTTGAAATTGACGGTTTGTTTTATCATTAGAGTCTCTGTGCACAAGATACACCAATCAATGCATTTTTATAAATGTGCTAACTTGTTTTATTGAAACTAGTATTTTCGCTCGTGTGGTGCACAATTTTAAAATTAATATTTAAAATTTTAATAGTATTGTCAAAAAATATTTTATACATATACATTTATTTATAGTGTCATATCTTTAATTTCAATAATATATATTTAACATTTATTATAAGGCATGTGTTGAATATTTTTGTTTATCTATTTTTTCTCGTAATCAATGTCAAATGAATTTCAATATGCAATGCAACATCTATATACAAAAGCAAAGAGAATATACCTCAAAAAAAAAACCAAAATATATAAGTATAATACGATATATAATTGAATACTAATAACAAAAGGAAGGAAATTTAATAAGTGATACTCCCTCCGTTCCAAGAATATATGCACACCTACTTTATTGTTGAGTTTTTGTGAGCGAGTTGTTTATTAGTATTTCAAATAAAAAAATAATTTTTAAAGATATGTATTATAAATCTACCTCTCATCTATTACATGTATCTTTAAAAATTATTTTATCATTTCAAATACTAATAAAAAACTCAAGAAAAATTTTAAAAAACAAAAAGAACGCAAGATATATTCTTAGGACGGAGAGAATATTAATTAGTATTACTTTTTTTTAACAATATTAATTAGAAATACTTGAAAATAGTAAAAAGTGATTCGAAGTATACCACATAGATGGAGGATTAATTGGGCCAAAGCCTATACATGTTAGCCTCATTTGGTCCTTCAAAATGATTTTTTTAATGTGGCCCATAAGTGGCTTAACAAAACCTAGAGACATCTTATGCACTAACCTAATTTGTCGACACATTCCACAGACTCTCTGTCATCAACTCTCTCTCTCTCTTCTTCGTGAAAATCCAAAAGATGAAATTCTTTTAACATTTGTAAATTTATTTTGAAGTTTCATTTGTTTAAGCCTACAATAGAGATTTTATTATCTGATCTGCCATTTTTTCTTTCTTCACCAAGTTTTCTTGAGATGAAGTTTTCGTACATTTAGGACATATACAGATATTAAGGTGTTTGTTTATGCACAATTTGATTTTTCATATCTTTAATTTCTATATTTGTTACCTTAAACTCGACGGATCTAGTGGAATTACCGCATATTGTATATGATCAAAGTTGTATCTTGGCAGATCTGATTCTCAAAATCGACGGATCTTGAGTTCAGTTGTTTTTTCTTTTCTTATTTAGTTTTTTGGCCCATTTCTACATAGTTCTATTTTCAATAATTTTGTTGGTGACACACATCCTATGTTTTAAAATAGGGGTCTGACCGGTCGGACAGGAAAACCACTGCTGAGCGGCTCAATAGGGTGCCTAGAACCGCTATGAAACCGCTCAGGAAAAAATCGGAAAAACCGGGTGAAAACGGTAAAATTCGGGAACCGATGAACCGTCGGTTTTCACCAAAAAAAAAAAACGGGGAGTCGCCGTCTTCTCCACCATACCGCCTCCGTACGCGCCGCCGTCTTCTTCGAACCCAAACGCTTCCACCAAACACCAAAAACTCAGATCTACAAACGCCCCTCTTCTCCACACCACAAACACCACGAATGCTCATCTTCTCCAACCACCATCGTCGCCAAAACTCCAACCACCGCCTCGCCAAAACCCGCCGCCCCCAAATCAAAACCACCGCGTCGCCAAAATCCATCGCCAAAACACCAACCACCGCCATCCCTTTCAACACCGCCATCCCTTCAACTGTTGGGGTTAATTGTAGAGAGAGAGAGAGGGGGGAGCGAAAAAGAAGAGAGAGGAAGAGATGAAATGAATTTTGTTGTGGCGGGGGGTTGGGAGTTTGACCGAGATATTGGGGAGATAGAGTGGGTGGGTGGACCATATATTGTAAAATTGAAACACATTATGGGTAAAACGGTCTAATTTTATACCTTAGAATCACTATTTAAAATTTATGTATCATAAAATCACATGACTCTAAATTTTGTACCTTATAGGCATTTTCTCTATATATATAATATTTATTATGACGTCACACAGGCTCGATCCGACCCAATCGATTCGACTCGAATCAAACCTTTTTTAGGGTCTTCCGGCTAACTTCTGGTTCTGGTTTTTAAAATATTGCACACATCCAAGAAAAAAGAAAACCATTCTGCTTCTTATTTAATAAGGTTTGTATATATATACTTTTTCAATTATTATTTATTGAGGTCATAATTTTGCTATTACTACTTTTCTCCAAGTACGATTTAGAGCTGTAGATCTATGTTTTCAAATAGATAGATGCCAATTTGGAAACTCCTTTTCCTGATGAAGTGTCTTAATTTTTCAGATCTATTGGTGTACGATCATGCGTACATGGTTGCTGCCATCATGAGAAAAAATATCAGGTATAACCTCTTTGCAATTATATTTTTCAAATAATGAATTTTCTCTATTTTTCATCCTTAATTTTAATTGTGATATTTTATATATGCAAGGGACTATTCTGTGCGTCCCATATACTACAGTGAGAATCAATGAGGAATTAATTAAAAAATTGCAGCTTTGAGTATCATAAAGTTAAGTGCACCCTTTTAATAGTACATGCGTTGTGTTTAATACTATATATGCGAAAACATATTCAATATAGAGTTGAAATAAGAAAAAGAAGAATTATTACAACTTTTAATGTAATTTAACAATATAAGAATGAGTTTTAAAAAATAAGCATACCATTTACTCAGACTAATACCTTTGAAGTTGTGAGGAAGAACCCTTATTTCCTTAAAAGAAGAGAAAGATAATAAGTATATTATGTACTACTTACATATCGTTAAATGTAATGGTGCACATCTGAATTTTGAAAATGTAATACATGTCCTAAGCAGTTCTCTTGTTTCATATGCAGATGGAAATGACAGATTCACCGAATCAGAAGATTGATGCCAATATCTGCAAATGAGAAAAAAAATGATTAATTTGGAATACACAATTGATGCCAATATCTGCAGATGAGAAAAAAAAAAGATTGATTTGGAACATATGTAGAAGAAATACAAATTGGAAAAACTAATGAAATTACAACTTGCTATAAGTTTATAACTTGCGAAAAAATGGTGAGTTTTGACAACAGGGTTCAGGACTTTTATACTGTACACAGAGAATATAAGAGGCCACTTTGAATGGCTTCCCAAAGATGTTTTGATTTATATGTGGACTAAATTTAAAATATTCACGTTTATGTAGGAGTGATGTGTTCAATTGTATTATTATTTTATCAGATTACTTTTGACTAATTATTACCTGACACATTTTAATAAAATATTAAAAGATACACAGACAGTTACTGTTCACGCATATATAAGGGTGTGTGATACACGCCTTCACAAGACAGCGAGTAGTACTCCACGAGCTCAGAAAATTCCCTATAAACTTGGCTGCTACTGCTTTTATATAGTTATAGATATTGCTCAATTTGGTTGTATCAAAACGTAATAAGTTGAACGTTTTGAGTAAACAACTTGAACAAGTTGAACTTTTTAAATAAATAAATTTAACGTTTAAAAAAATACACTTAAATTATACGACAAAATTAGTGATAACTTTGCATTATAATATTATTATAATGACAATTCGATTCTTTTGTATTCCATCATTTAAATCTTTAAACATATCAACAAGTATATACAGTCAGTTAATTATTTTCCTAACATCCATGAGTCATATATGCAGGAGTGGCGGATCTAGGATTTTGAACTTAGAGATAAATAAAATATTTTGGACTAATTAGATACATAATTTTTTTTTTCTTTTTTTACATAGAATAATTACAATATTTTTTAAATTTGGGGTACAGTTGTATCCCCTTATTCTTAAAGTATGAAAAAATCAGTGATATAGCTCGACTATAGCATCAAATTGTACTTAAATTGGCACATATGATATCAACAATTATATTTCAAATTTAAATAAGACTAATGCACATAGTGTAGGTCTCTCATGTGAAATTTGTTCATAATATGAACTTTATACCACTATATTTTATAAATTAATATCTTAACATTTATCAACTGATATCACTAAAAATTTAAACTGAGATCATAGCATTAAATGTTATATGTATTAGTTTATAAAGGTAAGGGTATCCATTTATATGTGTAATGATCGATATCAATTTCAGATCGATATCAATTTCATAGTATCAACAAGTTTCACATAAGAGTTTATGATACACATAATTAAAATATAATAAAAAAATTAACACAATATATAGGCGCTGTTAACATTTGTGCATGAGAAAAGTTCACAAAAGTTACTAAAAAGATTTGTTTTATCCACTTACATACAACTCTAATTATACGATAATATTTTTTAATAAACATTCAAGGTCCTATCATGTTCGATCTACACAAAAATTATTGGGATTATACTGGAAAATATGCTTTTACTTTGTATAATCAGACTGAATTTCGGACTTATTTACTGAAATAAATTGTTTATCATTGATACTTTAAATATCATCGAATGTTACATATATTTACTGTATAACTGTTAAATAAATAGTACGTGTTACATTGTAGTTAATTTAGTGATACCAGATCACAGAAGATTAAATTAACAGTCTCTTGTAACTAAAAGTACACCATTCACGACCTAGATGGAAATGAACAATCCATCGTGAAAGGTTGAAGTGTAAGGCTCAGATTGACTTGTTTTGACCAAGAGATTACACTGGTGCATGTTTAGTGCCTTTGAAGAGGACCCTGGGAGGACAAATTCTTGAAATCGAACTAGGAAGAATTAGACTTGATGGTTCGTTATTTCTTAATCTTCGATCCCCTTAAATAGGATCGCGTGTGGTTAGTAATTATTGCTTTGACTTATTACGGGTAGAGAATCAACGAGATTCAATACTTTATATCTTGGACAATATTATTGGTCACACGCGATTGCTAAGATTTAATACGGAGAATCGTGTGCAAAGCACGCTTTTGTTCGACGCCCCCTTGGGAGGTTCATAAGTTTTATCATACCAAATCTTGCAAGTGGAACTAGTTTCCGGTATGGATAATAATGTTGAACCGTTCATTTACCAAGGATAAAAGATATTAATTAATGGAAAGCTATTTCAGTGGCTTGAATTAATAAATGAGCTAGATAATCTTAAACACGGGAAATAATAACCGGGAGCCATATTAACAGTAATATGGGTTAAGATGGATAGTGCAATATTAATTATGTAGTGGGATTAATTAATATTTATGGGCTTGAATAATATTGTGGCTCAATATTGATAATTCAATAATCATTGGAAGATCCAATCTTAATTCTCCTAAAGGCCCCTCAAGTAGCCCAACATAAAATCCAATAACTGAAAAAGGTGTTTAAAAATAAAATAAATTATTGTTGCATTATTTTCCGTAAATTTCGAAATTATTAAAGAAAAAGAAGGAGATGAATTTTCTTGAAAATATTTTATGGAAAGGAGATAAGTATTCTTGGAATACAAGATTATCCCATAAATTCAAGAAATCTTCCACTTGGTTTCTTTAATTGTGATTTTCGAAATATATAGAGTAATAATAGGAAGAAGGATTTTCTTGAAAAGATTTTATGGAAAAAGATATGTATCTTGGAATACAAGAATATCTCATAAATTCAAGAAAGATCCAATTTTGAAAAGCTTCCTATTAATTTCGAAAAAATGGGTTAAATAAGGGTGTGAGATTTTTGTGAAAAAATACACATGGAAAGAAGAGTATATGGGATATATTCAAGATTTTTTGGAGATCAAGAAAAGATCTTTTCTAACCCTATTTTGAGCCCTAATTTTCGTCCCCATCTCTATTATAAATAGGGGATGAATGTTTCATCCCAAGTGAATACGAAAATTGGTTTTTTGAAAAAATATCAGCGTCGATAAAACATCAAATATTTTGAAACGTCGACAGATTGTGTATTTTCGAAAAACGTCAATTGTGAGTGTACAATTCCATGTGCTGGAAAAATTAGTAAATCCACAAAGGTGGTGCAACAAATTTTATTTTCCCTTTTGTTAATTGTTCGCTAGTTTTCTTCCACCGGATTGACGAGCAAGGACTAGGGAATACTTGGGAAGGCTTTTTGGTGTGTTTTTATCGACGAGACCATTGCCACTCCAAGAGGTTAGTTCACGTAAATCCATAGCAATTCCGCATGCATAGGATTTATGTGAACTGTTTATATGCATGATTTGTTGTTGAATTATTATTTGAATTTAAATAGGATTAATTCATGCTAGTAATAATTGTTAGAATTAAATTTGTATTTAAATATTCATCCCGAATAGATCCGTGCAATTAATTCCCCAACAACTGGTATCAGAGCCTTGGTTTCGGGCTCTGAATTTTAAATTGTAATTTAATTCATTTTCATTAAATTTGAAATTGGATAGTAGATTGCTAGATCTTTTTTGCAGGTATCCAATTGTCATGGAATTTAATGTGTTTATTTATGCATGCATATAAATTGTGATTTTTTAATTGATTCGATTCGAATTCGTTTTTTGCCTAAATGAGAAAATCCACGAAAGTAGATTAGAATTTGTTTGATTTGATCAATGTAATAGACTAGTCTAGATCTAGGTTTATTTATTTTTGTAAATAAATTTGCGGACGGATCGGAAGCGCGGAGACGAAAGAATTAAAAGACGAGATTCGAAAACAAGGCGTAAGCAACGTCGTCGCGCTTAAACGTGTTAAGGAGGCACGCGCGCACGACGTGGATCTTTGGCGGGAGCGCCTGGCGTGGGGGCGAAAGCCATCGGGCCGAAGCGCGGCGTGGATCGACCCGAGGCGGTGGCGGGCGATCGAGGGAGTGAGTGGCGACGCAGGACGCGGATACAGGGCGAGGCGGGCGACGCTATCGAGGGCGATGCGACGACGGCGACGCGCGACATACATCATGAGGTTTCGCGGGCGGCGGGGCGACGCGAGGCAAGACGCGAGGTAATCGGCATGGCTGGGCGCTGAATACCACAAGGGGGGCATACGCGACGCCGCCGAGATCCGCCGAGGGTCGCTGAAGCGGACGGCACAATACCAGCGCGCCAGACGGCGCGCTTTTAAGACGACACCACTCGACACGGGCCGGGAGTGCTGCGCGGCAGACCGACCATGAGCTTAGCCTACGACGGCTTGACAAGATTTTTTTTTTAAGACATTAAGAAAGGGAGCTTTTCGAGACTAACAATGAAGGCTATGAAGTATTTCTCAAGATCAAGATATGACAAAATTAACCATGACAATCGGATATACGCGCCCAATATGTTTAATTTTTGTCTTGATGTTTATGCATTATTTTATGCTTATTTAAATTGTGTTTGAATTTGCGATGAATGAGAAAATGTTTTTGAAAAATCTCACTTTCGAAAATTACTAAGTATGTTTAAACAATTAATTGACAATTTTATTTAGGATAATAAAATTGAATTAATTTTGACCTCCATGATTTATTTATTTGTGGATTCTTTTGGAGAAATTCCCCGTGGGACGTCAAAAAAAGAGTTAGCTTTCACATGAATAAATTCCAAATGGATGATTGTGGATTATTACTAGTGGCGACGATGACCCCACGAGGCTCGTTCAAAGTGAAATAATAATTTCAGATTTAATCATGGTTATTACTTAGGTATAAAATTGATATGCATATACTTCCCCAAGTCCCCGTCAATTTTATATTGGTCAAGTGGGAGCCAACTATTAATCTGGATATTAAAGGTTTGTAACTGTTCTTGTTTGTAACCCGCTTGAATGTGTTTAAATATTTGCCCCACCCCACGTGGCTTATTTAAACTTGTTTTTGAGATGTTGGCCGATACATGTTCATATTTTTTGAGATTTTAATATGAAACATGTGATCGAATTTTGTGATATATTTGTGCTTATGCATATTATTATTTATTTCGATTCAAAGATGTCGTAACCTTTTAATCCTTTGTTATTATACTTAAAGTCAATAGAATAAGTATGGAAACTATATTGATTGGAAACGAAAATTATAATTGTCCTAACTGCACAAAAGCACAAGTGGATTCTTGACACACCAAAATCAGATGAGCCAACTAACGAGTCAAAAATGCGGGAATCGTCAGATCACCTTGCAAGAGTTGTCATTGCTGAAAATGGTGGAGGGCAAACCTGTAAGGGATTACGTCCTCAAAATTGATGGCCCATCTGAACAAACTTGAGGTTCTGAGTGCAGATATAATCTGGAGACTCGGATGAATTTGGTATCTTCCTTTCCGCCCAAAAAGTTTTTGAGCATTTTGGCCTCATTAGCTAATTTGTTGCAAGCTTTGGTCTCGGCAGAGATGTTGATGGGGCACCAAACTCAAGCTTTGAACGGCAAGTGGTCCGTCATCATCTTCTAGGCCAAGGGAAGGCAAGAAAAAGAAGAGGACCAAAACCCATAAGCAATCAAACTCAACTGTTGCCAAGGGCAATGGTAAGATGAGGAATGCCGGTGGTGTCAAGGAAAATCCAAAGAGGAAGTGCTTAAGCTGCGGTGAAAGAGGACAATGGAGGTTTGCCTGTTCCAACCCCAAAAGGGACGGAAAGAAAGGTAATTCTCACGCACTAGTTGTTGAAACTTATTTAGCGGCGTATACTTCTCATTTGTGGGTAGTTGATACGGGATCTGCTGACCATGTATGTTTCACGTTATGGGGTCCCGGTGACGGAAACAACTTAAGTGGCAAAGTGAAATCCTCATCACACCGGGCGATCTTCGAGAGTGGTGGTGGCGGTGCAGCGATGGGAGAAGTGCACTGTCTTTTGAAGACAAAGTTTTAATTTTAAGAGATTTTCTTTATGTTCCCAGTTTTAGAAAGAATTCACTTTCAGTTTCTAAGATTCTGTTAATGGATACTTAGTTTCTTCTAATAAGAATGATATCATTTCTTGAAATGATGAGTGTATCTGTTATGGGACATTGGTCGAATAATCTCCATACAATTAACTGTGCACACCACTCACGAAACACATCCTATAACACATCAACTGTTTCTGATAAAAGAACACGTTCATCAGATGTGAACGAGACACTTCTATAGCATCAAAGATTGGGACATATTAATCCAAAGAGGATCCAAAGGTTGTTAGAAGACGGTTCACTGGAGTCTCTCCAAGTTGAACCAATTCCAACCTGCGAATCATGTTTGGAGGGTAAAAACCAAGAGGGCATTTGAGCCGAGGGAATAGAGCCAAAAGAAGTGTTAGAAATCGTTCACATGCAGGACGATGTGGTCCAATGTCAACCAAAGCAAGAGGAGGTTATGAGTATTTCGTCAATTTTATTGATGACTACTCTCAAAATGCAGTTATATTTTCCTTATGAAGCATAAATCTGAGACCTTTGACAAATTCTAAGAATTTAAGGCTCAAGTAGAGAATCATAGGGAAAAACGTATCAAGTGTCTAAGATCCGATCATGGAGGTGAGTACCTCAGCGATGAGTTTTTGAACTACTTGTCAGATGAAGGGATTGTATCCCAGCTAACTGTACCCGGAACCCCTCAACAAAACGGGGTTGCAGAGCGAAGAAACTGAACTCTTTTGGAAATGGTTAGATCAATGATGAGTTATGCGGATCTTCCCAAGTCGTTCTGGGGTCATGCCTTGGAAACAACGGCTTACATTCTGAACTTGGTGCCATCCAAATCGGTTCCCAAAACTCCCAAAGAATTGTGGACCGGGCACAAGCCCAGTTTGAGACACACAAGAATTTGGGGGTGTCCGGCCTACGTGTTGGACAAGGAAGCCGAAAAATTGGATCATCGATCAGAATTAAGGTTGTTTATAGGATACCCCGAGGGAACAAAAGTGTGTATGTTCTATGGTCCCGAAGATCAAAAGGTGGTAATAAGCACCCACTTTAGATTTTTGGAAGAAGACTATATGAACGAAAGAAGACCCAGAAGTGAGATTACCTTAAATGAGCTAAGGGGGCTAACCTCATTGCCAACTGTACAAGATGACATACCAAACGACACACTTTCACAACCGGAACCTCGTCGTAGTGGGAGGGTTGTGAGACAGCCCGAGAGATTCATGGGGATAGGAGAGTCCTCGGACTTGATTCCTGGACAAGACGAATCAGACCCATGGACATATGATGAGGCAATCCAAGACAAGGATGCGGTTTCTTGGCAAAAAGCAATGAAAGCCGAAATGGATTCTATGGATCATAACAGATTGTGGGAGCTAGTCGAACCACTTAGTGGGGTCAAACTCATTGGTTGCAAGTGGGTATAGCTGGTATCAGAGCCACGGTTTCGGGCTATGAATTTTTTAAATTGTAATTTAATTCGCTGACATTAAATTTGAAATTGGATAGTAGAATTGCTAGATCTGTTTTGCAGGTATCCAATTGTCATGGAATTTAATTTTTTATTTATGCATGCATATAAATTGTGGTTTTTAATTCGATTCGTTCGGATTCGTTTTGCCTCGTGAGAAAATCCACGAGTAGATTAGGATTTGTTTGATTTGATCAATGTAATAGACTAGTCTAGATCTAGATTTATTTATTTTTGTTAAATAAATTGTAATCGGATCTAAAAAACGAAGACGGAGATTTAAGAATTAAAGGATAAAATCCAGAATCGAAAGCATAGCGGCATCGTCGTCATTAAACGTGCTAACGAGAGGCAAGCGTGATGCGATCGCCGCAAGCGCCAAGAATGGCGCTGGAAGGCCGAGGGGCCAGCGTGCGTGAGAGATCGAGCCATGACGGGCGGGCGCAAGGCGACGTAAGACCGGCGGAGCGGGCTGGAGACGGAAACGGATCTTGTGAGGACGTCGTGTGGTCGCGTGGGCCAGGAAGGCTGGCGAGCGCAGCGTGGCCCGGATCTTGATATCTGGCGTTCGCCGAGGAACCGCTGCCGGACCCTACCGAGGCGTGAGAGCGTCCGATGGCGATGGGCGGCGGGTGGCGCGTGCATCATCATCTGAAGCTACTACTTGGCGTGGCGTTCGAGATGGAGTATTTTTTCGAGACGATCGAGTGGGAGAAATTCAAAGCGGTGTTTCTTCAAGATCTGCTTTGCTTGATTTATGATTGTGTTATCTTATGTTTTATTTAATTTATTTAAATGTGTTTGCATGAGAGTTGCCCAATGAAAAATCTCACCTTCAAAAATTACTAAGTATGTTTAAATAATTAATTGACAATTTTATTAGGATAATAAAATTGAATTAATTTTGACCTCCATGATTTATTTATTTGTGAACTCTTTTTGGAGAAATTCTCAATGGACGGTCAAAAGTTAGCTTTCACATGAATGAATTCCAAATGGATGATTGTGGATTATTACTAGTGGCGACGATGACCCCCCCACGAGGCTCGTTCAATCTGAAATAATAATCCTCAGTATTTAATCATGGTTATTATTTAGGTATAAAATTGATATGCATATATCTTCAAGTTCCTATCAATTTTATATTGGTCAAGTGAGAGCCAACTATTAACTGGATATTAAAGGTTTTGTAATCGTTTTTGTTTGTAACCTATTTTTGAATGTGTTTAAATAATGACCCACCCCACGTGGCTTATTTAAACTGTTTTGAGATGTTGGCTGATCCATGTTCATATTTTTTTTGAGATTTTAATATGATGCATGTGATCGAACTTTGTGATATATTTATGTTTATGCATATTATTGTTTATTTCAGTTCATCATGTCGCAACCTTTTAATCCACTGTTAATATACTTAAAGTCAATACAATATGTATGGAAACTATATTGATTGGAAATGAAAAATTATTGTCCTAACTGCACAAAAGCACAAGTGGATTCTCGACACACCAAAATCAGATGAACCAACTGACGGGTCAAAAATACGAGACTCGTCAGATCACCTTGAGAGAGATGTCGTTGCTGAAAATGGTGGAGGGCAAACCCGTAAGGGTTTACGCCCTCAAAATTGATGGCCCATCTGAACAAACTTGAGGTTCTAAGTGCAGATTATAATCTGGAGACTCATATGAATTTGGTACTTCACTCTCTGCCCAAAAGTTTCTGAGCATTTTGGCCTCGCTAGCTGATTTGTTGCAAGCTTTGGTCTCGGCAGAGATGTTGATGGGGCACCAAACTCAAGCTTTGACGGCAAATGGTCCGTCTTCATTTTCTAGGCCAAGGGGAAGGCAAGAAGAAGAAGATGACCAAAAGCCATAAGCAATAAAACTCAATTGTTGCCAAAAGGGCAATGGTAAGATGAGGAATGCTTGAGGTATGCCTCCCATTTTTGGTTTTTGGATACGGGATCCACTAATCATGTATGCTTCACGGGTTCAAACTGATCCGACAACTTAGTGGCAGTGAGATCCTCATCACACTGGGCGATGCTACGAGAGTGGCAGCTGAAGCAGTGGGAGAAGTGCACCTGTCTTTTGAAGACAGAGTTCTAATTTTAAGAGATGTTCATTATGTTCCCAGTTTTAGAAAGAATTCACTTTCAGTTTCTAAAATTCTGTTAATAGACACTTAGTTTCTTCTAATAAGAATGAAATCATTTCTTGAAATGATGAGTATATCTGTTATGGGACATTGATGGAAAATCTCTATACAATTAACTGTGCACACCACTCACGAAATACATCCTATAACACAGCAACTGTTTCCGATAAAAGAAAATGTGAACGAGACACTTCTATGGCATCTAAGATTGGGACATATTAATCCAAAGAGGATCCAAAGGTTGGTGAAAGATGGTTCACTGGAGTTTCTCCGAGTTGAACCAATTCCAACTTGCGAATCATGTTTGGAGGGTAAAATGACCAAGAGGGCATTTGGAGCCAAGGGGAATAGAGCCAAAGAAGTGTTAGAGATCGTTCACACAGATGTATGTAGTCCAATGTCAACCAAAGTAAGAGGAGGTTATGAGTATTTTGTCACTTTTATTGATGATTACTCAAGGTACGGCTATATTTTCCTTATGAAGCATAAATTTGAGACCTTTGAGAAATTCAAAGAATTTAAGGCTCAAGCAGAGAATCATAGGGAAAAACGTATCAAGTCTCTACGATCCGATTGTGGAGGCGAATACCTCAGCGATGAGTTTTTGAACTACTTATCTAATGAAGGGATTGCATCCCAGCTCACTGCACCCGGAACCCCTCAACAAAATGGGGTTGCAGAGCGAAGAAACAGAACTCTTTTGGAAATGGTTAGATCTATGATGAGTTATGCGGATCTTCCCAAGTCGTTCTGGGGTCATGCCTTGGAAACAATAGCTTACATTCTGAACTTGGTGCCATCCAAATCGGTTCCCAAAACTCTCAAAGAATTGTGGACCGGGCGCAAGCCTAGTATGAGACACATGAGAATTTGGGGGTGTCCGGCCTACGTGTTGGACAAGGAAGCCGAAAAATTGGATCCTCGATCGGAATTAAGGTTGTTTGTAGGATACCCCGAGGGAACAAAAGGGTGTATGTTCTGTGGTCCCGAAGATCAAAAGGTGGTAATAAGCACCCACTTTAGATTTTTGGAAGAAGACTATATGAACGAAAGAAGACCTAGAAGTGAGATTACCTTAAATGAGCTAAGGGGGCTAGCCTCAATGCCAACTGTACAAGATGATATACCAAACGACACACTTACACAACCAGAACCTCGTCGTAGTGGGAGGGATGTGAAACAGCCCGAGAGATTCATGGGAATAGGAGAGTCCTCGGACTTGATTCCCGGACAAGACGAATCAGACCCATGGACATATGACGAGGCAATCCAAGACAAGGATGCAGATTCTTGGCAAACAACAATGAAAGCCGAAATGGGTTCTATGTTTCATAACAAAGTGTGGGAGCTAGTCGAACCACTTAATGGGGTCAAACCCATTGGTTGCAAGTGGGTGTATAAGAGAAAAAGAGGACCGGACGGGAAGGTAGAAACCTTCAAAGCAAGACTAGTGGCGAAAGGTTATACTCAGAAAGAAGGGATCGATTATGAGGAAACCTTTTCGCCCGTATCCATGCTTAAGTCCATCCGAATTCTCTTATCGATTGATGCGCATCTTGACTTTGAAATCTGGCAAATGGATGTCAAGACAGCTTTCCTTAACGGAAAGTCTTGATGAAGAGATCTATATGCAACAACCCCAAGGCTTCATTGAAAAAGGCCAAGAACACCTAGTTTGTAAGCTCATGAAGTCCATTTACGGACTCAAACAGCATCCGAGCTTGGAACCAATGTTTTGATCATGTTATAAAGTCTTATGGGTTCGATCAAAATGAGTTTGAAAGTTGTGTGTATAAAAAGCGTTTAAATGCGCATTGGTATTCTTAGTACTATCGACGTAGATGATATTCTCGATCATCGGGAACGATGTGAAGGTGTTATCGACGTAAAGGGCATGGCTTTCAAAAAAGCGGTTTGATATGAAGGACTTAGGGAAGCGCACACATCCTTGGGATCAAGATCACTCGAGATCGCAAGAAAAGGATGATAGGCTTATCGCAAGCTTCATACATAGACATTGTCTTGAAACTATTCAGCATGCAAGATTCCAAGAAAGACTTCATTACCTTTCGGACATGGAATCCATCTATCCAAGAAAATGTCCCCTAAGACGAAAAAAAGGAGATAGATGACATGAGAGGTATTCTTATGTTTTACCGTCGGAAGTTTTATGTATGCAATCTTCGTAGACGAGACGGGGATATCCGCTTTGCGATTGGCATGGTGGCAAGATATCAAAAGTAAACCGGGGAAAAAGAGCATTGACGGGACGAGTTAAAAACATTCCAAGTATCCGAAAAAAGAACTCGGGATAGAATGTTGATTTATCGGTTAGATAGTCCAATCCCATCGGTTACACGGACTCAAATTTCCAATCGCACATAGACTCGGAAAATCTACCTCCTAGTAGTGTGTCTTGCATGGGGGAGGAGTCGTGACATGGAGAAGCGTCAGCGTAAATGCATCGCAGATTCTACCATGGAAGCCGAATATGTAGGCGCTATGCGAGGCATGAAAAAAAAGCGGTTTGGCTCAAGAACTTCCTAGTGGACTTGGATGTGGTTCCGAATTTGCCCAAGTGAGAATCATCATTTTATTGTGACAATCTTGGGAGCGATTTGCAAAATTCAAAGGAACCAAGAGCCCACAAAGCCAACAAACACATTGAAAGGAAATATCATCTTATACGAGATATCGTTAAGAGAGAGATATAGATGTGACAAAGATAGCGTCGGAAGACAACCTAGCGAGATCTATTCACAAAGTGGTCCTCCGAATACATTCGAGAGACATGTGGAAGGAATGGGTGTCAAGACCGTTGCTAACTGCTTTGAGTATAAGTGGGAGAAATTATTAGGTTCGTGTAGGTGACATTAGATGTCATTTAATTAGGAACTACACGAGACATGTTGTAGTATACTTAAAAGCAAACTTTGAGTATAAGTGGGAGATTGTTGGGATTATATTGGAAAGTATGCTTTTTACTTTGTATAATCAAAATTGAATTTCGGACTTATTTCTTTGAAATAAATTGTTTATCACTGATGCTTTAAATATTATCGAATGTTACATATATTTACTGCATAATTGTTCAATAATTCGTACGTGTTACATTGTAGTTAATTTAGTGATACCAAATCACAGAAGATTAAATTAACAGTCCCTTGTAACTAAAAGTACGTCATTCACGACCTAGATGGAAATGAACAACCCATCATGAAAGGTTGAAGTGTAAGGCTCAGATTGGCTTGTCTTGACCAAGAGATTACACTAGTGCATGACTGATGCACTGAATAGGACTTACAGGAGGACAAATTATTCAGAACTGAACAAGGAAGAATTAGACCTCAGTGGTTCGTTATTTCTTAATCTTCGTTCCTTAAATAGGATCACATGTGGTTGGTAACTATTGCTTTGACTTATCATGGGTAGAGAATCAACGAGATTCAATACTTTTTATCTTGAGCAATATTATTGGTCACATGTGATTGCTAAGATTTAATACGGAGAATTGTGTGCAAGTACGCTTGTTTGATTTGCCCCCTTGGGAGGTTCATAAGCTTTTATCATACCAAATCTTGCAAGTGGAATTAGTTTCCGGTATGGAAAATAATGTTGAACCGTTCCTTGACCAAGGACAAAAGATATTAATTAATGGAAAGCTATTTCAGTGGCTTGAAATAATTAATGGGCTAGATAATCTTAAACACGAGAAATAATAACCGGGAGTCATATTGACTGTAATATGGGTTAAGATGGATAGTGCAATATTAATTATGTAGTGGGATTAATTAATATTTATGGGCTTGAATAATATTGTGGCTCAATATTGATAATTCAAGATCCATTGGTAGGTCCAATCTTAATTCTCCTAAAGGCCCCCTAAGTAGCCTAACATAAAGTCTAATAACAGAAAAAGGTGTTTAAAAATAAAATAAATTTGTTGCTTATTTTTTCCTCATAATTTCGAAAATCATAAATAAAAGAGGGAGAAAGATTTTCTTTGAATTTTGTTATGGAATGAAGATATGTATTCTTGGAATACAAGATTATCTCATTAAATTCAAGAAATCTCCCACTTGGTTATTTATGGGGATATTTTCGAAAATTTTGGAATATAAAGGGCAAGAAAGATTTTCTTGAAAAGATATTATGAAAGATATGTATTTCTTGAAATACAAGAATATCTCATAAATTCAAGAAGATCCAAATCTTGAATTCTTGTTCCCTAATAATTTCGAAATATTCCATAACAATTAAGAGAGTGGGATTTTGTGGAATATTTTAATTATGGAGAAAAGAATATATGAGATATATTCAAGATTTCTTGGAGATCAAGAAAAGATTTTTTCCTCCCTATTCCACATGAAATTTCATCCACCACCCTCTATAAATAGGGGATGAATGTTTCATTCCCAGTAACACACGAAAATTGGTTTTTCAGAAAAATATCAGCGTCGATAAAATATCAAATATTTTGAAACGTCGACAGATTGTATTTTTTCGAAAAACGTCAATTGTGAGTAGTGTACAATTCCATGTGCTGGAAAAATTAGTAAATCCACAAAGGTGGTGCAACATAATTTATTTTCCTTTTGTTAATTGTTCACAAGTGTCCTACCACCGGATAGTCGAACAAGGATTAAGGGAATACTTGGGAAGTTCTTTTGGTTAGTCTAATCAGTCAGATCACTGCCGTCCCAAGAGGTACGTTCACGTAAACTCGTAGAATTCCGCATGCGTAGGATTTACGTGAATTAATTATATGCATGATTTGTTGTTGGATTATTATTTGAATTAATATAGGATTAATTCATGCCAGTAATAATTATAAGAATTAAATTTGTATTTAAATATTCACCCCGAATAGATCTGTGCAACTTATTCCCCAACACTCATACCAATTGAGATAGTGTCCATCCTAATAAACCCCATGATCCTCCCATATTATTTCGATGTGGGATGTTGTTTGAACCCCAACAATCCTCCCCTCAAACAAAGACCACCGAGCCTCCCCTCAAACAACCCGCTCTATCTAGGTCAACGCCGCCTAGTCCATAGAGACCCTCTTGTTTGTTTTCACCAAGGCTCACCGCAAAAGACTCTACAAAGACTGTCATTCACCGTCTTATTCGTTAAATACCGGGGACTACTCCACATCATTTCGTCTAGGACCATGAATCTGATACCACTGTTAGGACCCTGAATGGACCCAAATCCCCACATTGGTATGATATTGTCCGCTTTGGGTCAAGCCCACACGGATTTATTTTAGGGCATCTTCCAAAAGGCCTCATACCAATTGAGATAGTGTTTATCCTAATAAACTCCATGATCCTCCCATATTATTTCGATGTGGGATATTGTTTGAACCCCAACAATCTGGGACCATGGCTTTCTTTGTGACTTTGTGGATTTTTATTCTTTGTGCTTTGTGTGGATGCTCCAAGTAAGGTGGAGCTTCCATCTTTGTGGTTGAGCTCTTACGTACATGAACTAACTTTGTGTTTTTTCTGTGCCAGGTACGGGAAACTAACTTTGTGTATTTTCTGAGCGGGTTGGGGGATGATGAACTCCGAGGATTTCATAAATAATGGGCGGTGTATTGGTATTGGACCAAAAAGGTGGAGATGAAATGGGTTAATATTGGGTTTTGGCCCAACTAGAATAATTCCCAGAAGTCCATCTGTTCTTTCTTTCTTCTCTCTCAGACCCAAAACATGTTACACTAATTCTGAACGAGATTACTCCCTAATTGTTTACTTGCCATAAATCTCACCGTGATTGTTGCTAGAATTGATTCTTGCCCGTGGATAAAAGCTGAGGTTGGGAGTCTCATTGGAGTGCGCTGAATTAAGATTCTTTGTGAGAGAATGGTGGAGAGAGGGAAAGAATAGAGTTTGGTTCATACACATGCACCGTCGCTAAGATAGGAGATCTGAGCCCGAGTTACAACCGTGAGTTTCCCGTGGCGGCCGGCGGCACCAAAACCCAACATATATTTTATATATACGCAATTCTTTTAAAATGAAATAATAATAATTGTACAATCGCTCTTAAATTGTACTTGTGTTGTGACATATCATGTGCTGCAAACTCAAATACCAAAGGGTAATGATTGAAATGCATGTTCCACATAAACAATTTTTAATCGATAATTATAGTTTTTACATCTATAAAGATGGTACTTTATGGCCCTAGGATAGGTAACGCAATCATGTTCAAATAGTTTGTCAAATAATTAAATATAGTCTATACTTTTAATTTTTCATCAATTTTAGCACATATTTTATTTTCTCTTTAAATTTAAAACATATTTTAACTTAATACTTTAAAACATCCCAAGTTACCATATTAACAAGGTCCGTCTGATGTGGTCGTCGGAGATCACATGTCTTGCAGACGTGTAAATATTAAAATATAAAAAATAATATCACCACCTAAAATTAAATTAAGCGGGATATAAAAACAAACCAGAGTTGCTATTTTTTAATTTTAGGAGGTGGTACTTTTTTTAAAAAATTTTACATGTCAACTTCAATGACTATATTAGACGAATTTTGTCGAAAATAATAAATTATAATATTTTTAAATATTAAGTGAAAATATGTACTAAATTTAAAAAAAAAAAATGTACTAAATGTGATGAAAAATAAAAAATAAATGTGATTAAGTCTAATAGTTTTCACGCGAGAGTTGTTTTCTTAAGATTCCATATTACAAATGAGTGGAGTACAAATTATTTTATTTGATATAATCATATCAATATATTTTAATAAGTAAATAAATACTTTTTATTATTAGTAGAAGATATAATACGTACAATTGTCACATCAATGTTCCGCATTTTTGTAACAAATCATGAGCAAAGCTTTAATAATAGAACAGCACATTAAAATGATATATACCGAATAATGAGTGGTTTTCTGCATAAGTACTTTTAACTTGAATGTTGGTCTCACGGTCTTAATTTTATACAAGTTATATTAATGATATGACATCACTCAACTATAAAAGAAAGAATAAGTATTCATGAAATTTATTCGCAATATGAAATTAATAAATATGAAATGATATTATTTTTTTATGATGAACAAATTTTATAGGAATGTGGGGTAAGAGAAAGTATTTTGTACGAGTAAGTCTCTTGTGCATCAAATGTTTTTTTTTTTTCGGGTAAAGTTAGTTGTTAGTAGTTAATACACCAAACACTCAAATACTCCACAAAATCGTCAATCCACCTTATAACTCCCATAACTTCAATTCGTTCCCAGAGGGAATCGAGCCCGGAGTGTACCATGCAATTCAAGTTTATTTTTTTAAAAAAAATGCACTTGTATGAGACAATCTCATGGTGACACGGAGTATAATTTGAGCATTGACGTTTTAACACTTTGGGAGAGGTGAGTCTTAATTTTTGCTAGAATTTACCCCGCCTCGTAGATAAGATCGTCTCATATGGGTTTTTGTCTTTTTAAAATATGTAAGGTGTTTTCAATGAAACATACAATTTATTTTTAATGAAATATGCAATTTGTTTTCAATGACTTGTATATTTCAATGAAAAATTACATACTTAAAAAATATATATAAATTACACGGTGCACCTAATGTATACAAAACTTTTATCCCACTTAAGTACGAGTTTCGTGATAACATATTCACATAGGTCCGGTTTGCTTCACATGATTGAATTGATTAGTTATGATAGGATTTGGTAAAATTTGGTAAGATTGAATTAATTAATTAAACTAGATTATTTGCATCAAGATATATATTTGGATTTTTAATTATGTACTGGAAAATTAATATTTGTGTGTGGATTGAAGGATTAGATAAAATGCCTATTGAAATATCATAAATACTTTATAAATGACATATGTTTGGTCATTTTAAATACAAATACAAGTACATCATTATAATATTATTTTTTAAGCATATTTTGTACTATCACTTTCCACATGAGATAAATTTATCTCTTAATTTAAGAATTAAACATATTTTTATATCCAAACTAAAAATATATCATAAACTCTCTACCAAATAACCAATTACTTGGAAAGTTGGAATTAAATCGCTAATCACAACATATCTCGTGAATCAAATGAGACCTACATTATTATATATGTGACTCAGAATCCGAATATGTACTGCACAAATATTTTTGTTCAAGAATATTCTGTATTTCATGATTTCACGAAAATTCTTACACATGATACTTCAATATAATTAGATGAGAGGGTGATTCTAAAGTACAAAGTCATTCTACAAGTGACTCTAAGATACATAGTAACTTTTTTATTACTCTAAGATACAAAAATATAGAGTGGAGAGACTTAACAACCCTTTCCTTTCCTTTCTCCAATAAATTGGTTCCCCACCAATTTCCATTTTTTATTTTGGGGTGTATTTTTTGACTAAAAAAATATGCAATTTTCAGAAAATATTTTTTTTGAATTTTTTAACTTTTGAATCAATTTTGGATTACATTTTTTTTAAATTGTATTTTAGGTCAATTTTGGAGTGCATTTTTAAAAAAAAAATGTATTTTAGGTCAATTTTGGAGTGCATTTTTAAAAAAAATTATATTTTAGGCCAATTTTATAGTGTATTTTTAAAAAAAAATTGTATTTTGAAGTGCATTTTTAAAAAAAAATTATATTTTAGGTCAATTTTGGAGTGTAATTTTTTAAAAAAAAATGTATTTTGAAGTGCATTTTCTTAAAAAAAATTGTATTTTAGGTCAATTTTGGAGTGCATATTTTTTTTTAAATTGTATTTTAAGCCAATTTTAGAGTGTATTTTTTAAAAAAAATTATATTTTAAAGTGCATTTTAAAAAAAATATATATTTTGAACTGTGGGCCCAAAGTTCATATTAATTATATTTTGAATTTCTCAATCCAAATTTCTCATCTTTGATTCTGCAGATGAAATCGAGAATTTTGATACAAAAAAAAGAGGATGGAGGTCAGCGAAGATTTTGGGTTAGTTGAGGGAGAATTGCAGATTATTTCTACCTCTTTGTGACGTGGGGGCCACCAAATATGAGAGAAAGTGCATTTTAATAACTATAATTATATAAAATATAACATGTACGCATAAAATGTATAAAAGGACAAGATTGATATATTTTATAGTGGATTGTCACTATATTTGTGGTATATATCTTAGAGTACTTTCCATTCAAAATATTTAGTAGAGAGTCTTTATTTCTGATAAGATCTTAATATAAAAAACAATTATCAAGTCCGTATAGTACTAGGAGTCTAGGAACAATGTGAGAAAAACATAAAAGTTAAAAAGTAAAATTTCCATATGTATTTGGCAAAAACACTACTTTTCTTTTCCTCCAAAATAAGACGAACGAAAAAACAAAAGAAAACTGACCCAAAAGAGAAAAAAGATTCTTCGCTGCTCTCTCCAACATAGCCAATAATGCCTCTTGTCTCCATATTTTCCCCTCTTTATTATCCTCTAAAACCAAACAAGTTCAAATTTCTCTGTCCTAACATTTCATTTTTCTAATTAAAATACTTAAAAATTCTGAATAATATCTCTATATTAACAATTTCACCTGGCCACACAATTTGAAAATATCTATATTTAATTAGAATTTTATCTCATATTATCGAATTATTTTTACGAGTGAGTTTCATGGCATTAGGTGCACCGTGCATTTTATAATATATTTTTAAAACATAAGATTTTTTATATTAAAAGATACAATTTATTTACACTGAAACATGTAATTTGTGTTTGTAAAACAAGTTGCACTTGCACGTTTCATTGCGACAAATTATATATGTTTTAAATTATATTAGAGTGCACCTGGTGCATGCAAGACCCAGCCTATTTTTACATAATATGTATAGGAAATAGTCCATACAAATCACAGAACTATTCAGATAAGCGGAAACTTGAGAGCATGCAAATTCTTGTATAAACCAGCACTGTGCAATTGATATGTGTTTTTCAAAACAGTATTAGTTGTTTTCACTATTAGTTATTTTTAATTAACTATATTAATTATTTTCAGCGAATAATATTCTTTGATTTTACTATACCATATTAGTGATTTTCCCTAAATAGTATTAGTTGTTTCTATTAAACAGTATTAGTTGTGCACACATGCGTTGCTCTAATTGAGAAGAATGTGTTCTAAGGGCATCTCCAACAATCCTCAATTTTGGAGGATACTCTTGGATTTGGAGTATGGCACCACTTCAACAATACTACAAAATTGATTTGGAGGATAGAGGATTGGGAAGAATCCTTCAAATTTGAAGTAGTCCATCCTCATTTTAGAGGATGGTTTTATTTACCACATTGTCATTTTCTTTTTACTACTATTTGGTCATTTATATACTACACCATGAACGAAAAGAATTACAAATTGAACTAATTATTTTTAACATTAAGAACTAAAATGTTTTTATTAGTTTTAATAATAATTATTTTCTCAAATAAGAACTAATTGTTGTCACCAATTTCTTGGTTTCACTATGCACTTCGAGATGCTCTTATCGATCATTTATGAGAGAAATTTTTCAATGCGGGGTATTAGATTTCCTAATTTATTTTGTTATTGTTTTTATTATTATTTATAAACGATTATGGTTATCCTATTTTATATATACGCATGTATCTTCTAATATTTTATATAACATAATTTAATTTTAAATAAATTAATTAATTTGAAAAGAATATCTCAATAACATTTAATTTAATTGAGAAAAATAATTTTACAATTTAATAATACATTGCATAAATCATTAATTATTTAAATGTATTAATTTAATTGAAAGAAAAAAAAAAAAAAAATATAATAATATACAGAATATTATTGTTGGAGAAGATTTTTTATACAGATTACTCCATACTCTAAAATGAAGGATAGAGATCCTCAGTGAGAAGGCAAATACAGAATAAAACGTCTGTAGAATCAATCAACACATATATACAGATCAACTGCAAATGAATTAATGAGAGATTAAAAACTAAACTCACAAACATCAATTAAAAATCTTGTATTCCACAATACATTACTCTGTGAGTTCTCACTATGCCCTGTTTGGAGATGAAGGCAATGGAAGTACCTGTGACACCTGATTATGCAGCTTCTCTCACATCAATAACCGAAACAAAATCACAATACCCCATTTTTTCGTCATCTTTCAGCCCCAATTTTCTGCCAGATTCCTCCATTATCATCTTCCTCAAAAGCTTATCCTCTGCATCTTTCAAGAACTTTAATTTTGGAGGAGGGGAGGACCTCAATCTGTTGATTTCCGCCTCCGTAATCGACTCGAAAAGCGGGTTTATCCCATGGTGATTGTAGGAATCCAACAGATTGTTTGCAGGTTTCAGAGTGGGTGATGAAATTGGTGTGAGATTAGGGGTTGAATCTGCAGCAAAAATAAGATCACTCAAGCTTCTTGCCCTTGACCCTTTTCTTGATTTCCCATCTTCTGAATCCAAATCTTCCCTGCTTTCTTCTTTGATTGTGAAGAGAAATCTTGGTGGGCCACTGAGATTGTGGATTCTCATAAGTTCTTGCTCCACCCCTTCTTCAGAAAACTGATCTTTTGACACATTTGAGTTGTTCTTGTTTGAGCCCAATTCCAAATCTTGATTATTTTCTTGATTTCTTGAAGGGTTTGTGAGTTCTTTTGTGCTGGTTTCACTGTTGAAAGAAGTGGGCTTTTTCCAGCAGAAGAGAAAGGATAAATTTTCATGAATTTCATTGCTGCTGGAATTTGCTATTCTCTTTTTCCACCATAGCAGATAGTATAGCTCTGCTACAAGCCCCATTAAAATGCAACCAAAAACAAAACTCAAACCAATGCCTAAACCACTGAAAGACCCCATCTTTTTCCTGGAATTAAACTCAGTTTCAAGATTCGAGATTCAAGATTCTGTCATGGGTTAATTTCACTCGAATTTGTGCCTGAAATCAAAAGCCCTAAAATCAAGAAAATATACCTAATGCCTATAAAGTCGCACACAATGCCTATAATAAGAAGACGGTTGAAAGCCCCCTTTTCATGAAATCCATCCTATGATGGTGTAAAGTGTAGGCTGAAAAGCAAAAAGAGGTGAAATTACATTTCCACCCCAAGCAAACGCAGCTCCATTATATAAAAAGCATTGTAGACAATGTGTTCGGTGTATTGCCTCAGAGACACGTGTACGTGTGGAGTAGAAAAGTGATTTAAAAAAATCTTACCTTTTAAACAAATTCTACATACCATGATCACAAACATGAAAAAAGCAGGTAGAGAAGAGGGAGGATTTTGGGGCAGCAAAAATTGTCATCATAGAAGCAAAATTTCTTCAAGAAAAGTGATTTTACAAATTTGTAAATTTGAACAAAAGAAGAGAGAGATAGTGTGGAAAAGTTGAAGATGAGTCACAATCTGAACTGGATGCTTCACATGGGCTAGCAAAAGCCAAAAGTATGGTTAATTAAAGATGATGCAAAAAAAAAAGTATGAAAATTTTATAGAAAATTACGACATTTTGTGTTCTTCTGATTGTGAGAGCGACAGTTTTGTGTTTGTTGAGCTCTTTAATTATATGTATGTATGGATTCAAATATTTCAAATTATATGTAGTAACTTGAAACTCTTTTTTTACACTAATAATTCATTTCAAGCTTTACGGTAATGCATTGCACTGCGGTAATGGAGACTCTAATGAGGTGAAACTTTTTTTTTTTTGGGTAATTTGCACAAAAGCCCTAATTTGACCAAATTTCTTTCATTATTTTGAAATTGCATATTATAATTAAACCCCTTTATGATTTACTATAAAATAAAATTAATTCTCCTATTTTATTAAAAAAATCAACACTTTTGTCTGTTATCCCTATTGTACATTTTTTTTAATATTGAAGTTCTGAGATTATACTATATAAAGACATAAAAAATAGATAAAAATATTAACTCAATTTTATTTTTAATAAAAAGGAAAATTTTCGCTTTATGTAATAAATTGCAAAGGAGTTCTGTGCAATTTTCAACCATAAATAAATTTTGCGAACATTTATAAATTATATGGTGATTTCGTGTAATTAACCACTTATTTAATTGTACTGTAAAAATTAGTTTACTACTCCATTAAAAATTTTATGCATGTATATGTGTGGTTTGCAGGATTACAGACTAATGATTAGGGGCCTTAGGGTTGTTCACGGAGTTCGAAGATTATCGAACCTGAACTGAAACTCTTGATCGAAAAAGAATCTAATCGAAAATAATCATTGACTTTTTAACTTTTTCAGAACCGAATTAAAGCGAAATTTATTTGAATAAAGATTTGGATATTATTGAATTAACCGTGCCGAAAACCCAAATGAAATCTAACTGAATCGTACCAAATCGCAAACCAAATAACCGAATTAAATATGCATATTAAATTGTGTTATAATATTGCATTGTTACTGAATTCAAGTATAAATATATTACAGTATGGATTATTAAGTTTTAAAAAATCAAAATACTAGTAATAAAAAGTAATAGTCATTACAAATTTAAACACCTTAATTAGAGAACCACAAGATTTAATCTCAGACAATGATATAATTCAATCATATACATGAATTAGTTGTTAATTAACATGATTTTATTTTAATACAGTTCGATAAAAGAAACTAATGTTATTAAAAGAAAACACATAATATTCTTAAGTGAAAGTAACTAATATTATTCCGTGAAAAAGATGGGCGAATAGAAAAAAAAAAAAAAAAAAAGAGGAAATAATCTATTTTTCCACTTCGATATATTCTTTTCTAATCCAGTTCCGTTGTAATCGAAATTTCATTTTGACCTGTACCGAAAAATAATAATTTTTTATCGATCCGTACCGAAATTTCAGTATGAATACAAACCCTCAAATTTTAAAATAACTGAAATTTAATACGAACACAATTATTTTTAAATATTCATTTTGATCTGTAACATGAACACTCCTATCTACTATAGAAAAACTCGAATTCATCAATTTTTTCAATAGATATCATCATTAAATTGACTAGTTTAGTATATATTGAATTAAAACCTCTATTGGGGCCGAACGAAAACTATAAATTAAAAACGACTCATTAATTCCCGTCAAAAAAAAAAAACGAGACTTTAATTAACTAGTACTATTATTTCATAGGATGGAGTATACTCCTATGTGGTAACTGGTAAGTCAACAAAATTCATTAAAATTCGAATAGCTGAAAAATCCACACCCTACAACAGGAAACGCATAAAATAAGCATCTGTCAAAATGCAACTTGAGTTAAAATCAAATGTGCAAGCTGTGACAGACAAATATCATATATTTTCATCATTTAATTAAAGATCAATTGAATTATTGTCGATTATCTCTAAATAAAATTATTGTTGAGGATAATGTGTTTTTTTTTTTTTTTTTTGGTTTTTCTGAATTCGTTATGGATCAATTCACTCTGTTAAGTGAAGTTAATAATTGTTGGTAATGTAGGTGATTACACATGCATGGTGATGATTTAAAAATAGGGTTAATCAATTTACAACTTCCATTTCTACAAATTGTAATCTGTACTATTTTTTTTAAACAGAATACAATATGTACTAGTAAAAATTAACAAATTCCAACTCTAACTCACTTTTTTTGAATTTTTTTATTGAGTTTCTTCAATTTGATGTTTGTTAAAATATTTTTTGGCATTGTGGTATGTACAATATATCATTTGTAGACTATATCAAGTCGGAAAGTTTCACAAAAAAGTGAGTCGGGTTTGAAATCAGCCACTTTTTATTAAGATGAAGTTACATTTGTTTTTAAAAATAAGATATTCTAATTTTAAAAAAAAAAAAAAAGATGATTAATTTGTAATTAACCCTTAAAAATATTCAATAAATTAAGATTGATAGTGCTGCTAGTTGTGATTAATATGAATAATTAAACATTCATGACTTAAAAGTATTCAGTAATCAAGATTAAGAATATGTTTAAGAATCTCTATCAATTAAAAAAATGTGGACGAAAATTACTTGTATTATGATGTGTGCGGACCAAGTGCAACATATCTTATCATTATGTTTAAAGAATAAGGCCCAATTTTTATGGCCCAAATGGCACTGACCCTTCAACTAGTTGATCCACCAATCCATGTTCCAAAAAAAAAAAAAATGGTGCTCTACTCACAAGATAAAAAAATACGTAGATATTTAAGTATATTATCATATGCATTGAATCAAATCATTATTCATCTAAACTTTAAAGAATACATCCATATTTGTTGACAAATATTTATATAAAATACTTCACGAATTATAGATTAAAATTATCTTTTCTCTATAAAATATAATTTCAGAAAGCAGCGTATAAAAGAAAAGCCTACAAATAACTTTGACATAAATGCCATCATTTTTGTTGTTTTAAATGCCACCTTTTTTTTTTTTAAAAGAGAAAGATGAAACTTTATAAATCGAGTACAAGGAGTACTCAATCCCAAATCCACACACAGTTTACAACTTACAAGGTAAGCATTAATGAAAAGGAACAACAAACGAGAGTGGATAGTGTGATCTAATCCACTTCCACGAGCTAAACTTTATATCATCAATCAACTCATCGAGAGTATATGCGTTGTCTTTGAAAATGAGGCTATTATGTACCTTCCAAAATTTCCAGAGAGTTGCTTGCCAAATCAGCCCGCTAATCTTACGCTTGATATTGCTTCTTTCGGACCCAACAAAATCCCCAAAATGATCCTCAGCTGAAGACGAGAACGGAATCAGTTTACTTAGCCAATAGGAAATAGCTTGCCAAACGAGTAGAGCAACCGGACAAGAAAAAAACACATGTTTGAGGACTCAAGAGGACCGAGACACATAGAACATTCTCCACCTCCTTTGCCCAAAGAAATACCACGAATAATAAGATTATCCTTTGTAGGTATGCAACCACTAATGACCCTCCAAGCAAAAGCTGGAATTTTTGACGGGATTGCCTTCCACCACAATTTCTGCCATGGGAACTGGGACTCCTCTCCATCAACCAAATCTTCCACAATGACCTCGTACATCGTCTTCGTAGAGAACACACCGAGCTTCGATCCCTTCCACACCAAGGAGTCTGTCACATTGAGCTTAACTTTGTACCTGTAAATCAACTGCCACAAATCCACAAACTCAAGATATTCATCGGTATTAAACTCTCTAACTCACTTTAACACCCAAGACTCCTTCCCCTCATCCCATACACTACCCACCACCTCCTCTTTTTGTAAAGATAACTCATATAACACTGGGAACCTACCCGCCAAACGACCACACCCCTCCACCCAAGGATCCATCCAAAATCTAGACCTACGACCATTACCAAGAGAAAACGCCAACTCTTCCCTAAAAGACGCCCCACATGACTCCACCATAACTCATAAATATCCTTCCACCATAAAGACCACTTTTTCCTTACCGTATTCCCCTATGACACCCATCTAAAGGATTCATACCTAGACTCGATAACCCTGACCCATAAAGACCTTCTCCCCAGTTACCCACCTCCACAACCACTTACATAACAAAGCATTATTAAAAGACTTCACATCCCTTACTCCCAACCCACCCCTCGATTTACTACGACTCACAAGTGCCCATCTCACCCACGTTATCTTACGACTCGACTCCCTCCCCCCCCATAAGAAATCCGGTTGAATTTTAATGATGATTTTGATAATACACTCAGGGGCTTTAACAAAATGATAAATAGTATACTGGCAAAGTTGAAAGAACCGAATTTAAAAGCACGAGTCGACCTCCAAAAGATAGATACCGCCTTTTCCAAATGGGTCGCAAGAATTTAAATATACTGTTTTAAATGCCACCATTTTAAGTAGTATATTTACAACTACAAACAACTTTGACATAAATGGTTGACTGTAACAATTGAATATATTTCACCTGAAAAACACAGTGTAAAAAGTTGAAACTAGAATAATGACTCATTGCAGTGATCATAACTACTTATTCAGATGACATACAATTAGATGTTATTTTGGCATGCAAATGGAACGACTACAAGAGCATTAACCCAACCCAATGTAATTTTTTTATATACATTATTAATTTTTAATTTGCTATGGACTGTGTTGTCAATTGCCATTACACCAGGCCCAAAAACTGAAATTGGCCCATACACATTTCCCTTTGGCTCTCACATCTACCTTTTTGGTAAAAACACCATCTAAATTAATACACCATTCATATCAGGAATACACTCCTCCTAATTTATACTTTCTTATACACTTTCCCTCATTTTTCACATGTTAAATTTCGGAATTTTTTTTCGAATTATGTACATGAATTCAAAAAAAATTCTCGGACTCACTATAGAAGTTCAAAAAATATTTTCGAACAGTAGAATTAATATTTCATATGTAAACCGACGAAATAATATAAATAAATTTAAATGTCTTTTTTCATATAAATTTTGGGCAGAGTTAATTCTGAGCTGTTGCAAGATATTCTTGAGCGCAGAATTCATACCTTCAACTAATCCTCTATTGCATTTAAGTAATCCTACCTGCAGAAAACAAACAAAAAAAGCATCCAAAGAAAATAAATAGCCCTCCCAAAGTTGTCATTGCTAAAATTTCCAGATAGAAAATAAAATACATGTAAACTGAAGTGATCATAAGATTCCATCTTTCAGTGGTTCTAATTTCTTACAATTCCATTGATCAAAAGGGATCACCTTGATTGGCATATCCCACCAAATGGGGATATGTTTTTTTGCATAAACTCTAATCTGTCAGACAATAAAAAATGAGTGGGTCTCATGTGCACTGAGATGCACCGTGCACTCATAGTGCATTTTAGAAACGTGCAACTATACAAAATAGAAACGTGCAACTATTCCAAACAGAAGCATGCAACTATGTTCCCATATGAACAGTTGCATTTTTCTGTGTACATAAATCACATTTTTCAGCATAACAAGTTGCACGCTTCTAAAATGCACTATTAGTGCACGGTGCACCTCTGGTGCATACAAAACCTAGCCATAAAAAAGGATGCAAAAATTATTGCAACAATAAAATGATAATAATTATTGTTAGCAGTTGTAATGGAATCAGCAGTTTTTAGCCATTTTTTTAAGGTGAAAATGGATAGTTAGGGAATCAAAATTGGACAATCGAGATAGTTAGGGTACCAAAATTGGATAGTTAAATTTTTTAGGACGAAAAACTGATTACAGAAAAATTATGGGACCAAATAACTTTTTTTCTCAATTGCTTACGGTTGGGAATACTCAAGTTGGCATATTGACTTTTTTTTTTCATACTCCCTATTAAATAACGACCATTTAATTCAATTTTACTTCTGTATAGACAAGATATTATGTGTAAGCATGAAGTATTCTTGAAGTTGTTATAAGTATTTTGTTAATTTTTAATTTAATGAATTCTATGTAATATAAGGAATTTTATGTTTCATCTAATGGCAAGTAACAAAAGAATGCATGTATAATTTGTGAGATGTTATTGCAATTAACCATGAAAGTTAATTAGGAGATTGTATAACTATTTAGCCAATAAAAATATGATAAAGCATATTTTAAGTAGACCTTGGATAATTGTTGGCCTTTATATATTGTTATAGAACTAGTCATTCTTAATGTATTGAGTAACACTCATGTGAATCAGGTTCACACATGAACTCTATCACTGTTATGTGTAAAAACTATCACTGTTATGCACAAAAACTTTCACTGTTTAAAAATATAAAGCATTTTTTAAACAGTGATTGTTTTTGTTCATAACATTGATAGTTTTTATACATAATAAAAATGAGAGTTTTTATATATAACAACGATATTTTAAATAATGTAGAGTTCATAAAGCATTTAACCGCGAATTATATAGTTTTTTTTGTGTAATGTATTTCATTAACAAATATGATGTAAAGGATTTGTTGTTTTCCTTGCATTAAAACTTATTTTATCCTTATTTTTTTCCAGTGCAAATTCTTAAAGATTTTTTATTCCTGTTTTGCTGTCTTTTTCATCTAACTTGTAACTTTACCATTTAAATATATTGGTTGAATCTCTGGCAGTGTAAGTTTTTTAACTTGAGGTGGGTTTACTTAAGCAATTGATCAACATTATCCTTAAAAACAATGTGGAATCTTAAACCACTCAAAGCAATCAATCAATTCTAATTAAGTTTTCTAACCATACATGATTCCCACACTGATAATGATGGTCTAACATGGTTTTGCTTTCTTAATTGTAAAGTTAGTACTTAAATTTTCAATTATTTCATCATCAGAGTTCCTATATTGAATATCACTTATTTGTGGTGATATGTTTTTTTTTTCTTTCTTTCTTATAAACGGGGAGTTAGAACATTCAATTTTCCGATATTCAGTATTCTCAACACTAGTTATCACACATAAATCTTTTTTTTTATTTTTCAAAATGTTGGGTGTTGAGAATCGAATAATAGATTTTATTTTTGCAAAATGTTGGGTGTTAAGAATCGAATATGTTACTACACATGAAATAATTGTTGTTCAACTTTAGTAATGCCATTACTCATTATATTTTAACATTGAATTTCTTAGATTTAGTGATTATAAATTGAATGGACGCCAAACTGTATAGGCTGAATATTTCTAATAAATAAATGTGTTTAACTACTTACATGAAGCGTGCATCGCACGTGATATGCAATTAATATTAATAAAATTCGGCCGGTTCAATTTTATTTTGATTGTCATACTGTAAAACTAAAATTGGACCAAATTATTTTTTGAATCAATATCTGAATTCAAATCGAATGAAAAATGACCAAATTGATAAATTAAACTCCAATGCTCATGTACATTCTCAACATGGTAGAGTTGTCCAAATAGTTTCAAACCACCAACTTACGGTTCCAAATAGAAAGTGAAATTTGCAAACCAGAATCATGCTCAAACAGTAATTGAAAAAAACTGTGCATATGAAGATTTGATTTCGGTTCCACATAACCCAAAATCGAATTGACAATTCTCGATTAAACCATAATTTGATATAACCTTTTTTCCAAAATCAACGTTTATTGACAGTTGAACGATCAATGATAGAAAAAAAATATTATTGTTACCTTAAAAAGAAACGTTACACCCGTGTCAATTAGATAATTTTTTTTAAAATATTAAATAAATTAAAAATTAAATGCGTCAATAGGTGACCAGATCCATGACCTAAAAAGGCTAAATGATGGAGATGAGATCGCGATGAAGATCTTAATTTATTATAAGCACAATTCGATTAGAAAATCAGTAATTAATTTAATTAATTTAATTTATTAGCATTTATTATGTTTCCGTAATTAGTGTTAGGATTTTCTTATTTAAGAGTCATCATGTAACCTTTTCATTCATGTGTTTATCAATTAAGAAATTAAAGTTTCTCGAGAGAGTTTCTCGTGTTTTCCTCTTTGTCGGCATTCATATGGAAATCAATGGAGATTGAGAAGGTTATTCGTTTTGTTCACGTTTCTCCCTACATCAGTTGGTATCCAGAGTCAGTGCAACGCTCCTTCCGATGCCGCCTCGCCATCAACCGTATGTTGATGCCAAAGTCATGGAAGAACTGAGAGAGAAGATTGTCAATCTAGCCCAAAACGTAGAGTCATTGCGTGTGAAACAAACAATAGTTCTTGGGATGGTCACAGTTCCGCAGAGGAACCACTGACGCCACCAAGAACACCCGCATCAGGCAGATCGACGTGACCAAACTCGTGATCGCGCCGCCACTGCCCCGACACCCTTTTGGCAGCACCAACAATACACATTCACACCGGAAAATATGTCCTCCCGCCCGAAGCTCTTCAGCTCCACGCCTGGTAAACACCGCGACGCACCCCGCGATCGCCACCCCCCATATGCAGCGCTGCCTCACGCCGCTCCAACACCGCATCGAATCGCGAGCCATTAGCCCGCCGTTCATTTCCGCCAAAGATCCTCCGCGCTACACATCGCAACTCACCCCGATCTTCACACAATTACAGTCGACTGTGGAGATGTGTTCGTAGCCGACTCCAGCCAATCGCCGCTGTGTCCCGCCATGAGAACGCCGCACGACGAATTTCAACCTTAGACTTTATTTGGATTGATGGATGAATTTGAAATCCATGAATTTCACACACAAATCATCACTCTCCAATGGATTTACAAATACTTAAATTTGAAAGTTTAGGGAAGGGAGTGAAGAAGGGAGAGGGAGGGAAGAGGTAGAGTAGAGATGAGTGAATTTCATATGTAACATAATCTAGTTTTCACAAAGTCCAAGGACCTTTTTGAAAATACATGAAAATACAATTATTTCAAACAGAATAATTTAGCACCTTTTAAAAATCTCGCAACGAATTTCGTTGCCTCGGTCTCTCTCCCCCGGCCCACCTTCTCACTCTTGAGGTTACCCCTTTCCAAACCCTAATCTGCTACCGTTAGATCTCCCTCGCTTTGTTTGTACAGATTTACGCACACCAACACAAGATGTCAGGCGCTCCGTTGGACATGTCTCTTGACGATCTAATCAAGAGCAACAAAAAATCCGCCGGCGGCCGTGGTAGAGGCCGCGCCGCCGGTCCTGGACCCGCACGCCGTCCTTCCAACCGTTCCGCAAATCGCTCTGCGCCGTACGCCGCCCCCAGGGTGAGATCCGGATTCAGTTTCTTGTTTCGTTGAGTATTGCTTTATATGTTTTTCGAAATTATCAAAATTAACTTCTTATTTTATCAGTTTGATGGTGATTTTTTTTAACTGATGAAATAATGGACTTATGTAGGCACCTGATTCAGCTTGGGGCCATGATATGTTCCCCGCCGCCGGTGGTCGAGCTTCCAATATTGAGACTGGAACAAAGTTATATATTTCCAATTTAGAGTATGGAGTTTCAGCAGAGGATATTAAGGTTTGGTTCTCTAATCAAAATCGATTTACTGCTGTGGCTGGTTTGTCGCATCTTTTAGTAATTTGGTGCTAGATGTGTAGCTTGTAACCAGTGAATCACCACATTTTTTATTTGTACTTTTTGCTGCTATGTGTGCATAATAATATGTGTGCGATATGTATAGTCTATTGCTACAAGGTGAAGTGCCTGTAGATATAAGTTGATAGTCCTAAGGGTTATTTAACTTGGCCTTTTAGGTGAAAACTAGAGCTGGCTTTTGTATTTTAACATGATTTGGGCTTTGAGAAATCTAAGTCTAGCCAGTGACAGTAGTGTCGCTCTACCTAATTGGCTAAGTTGTAACTAGTTGATGCACTAAAGCATAAGTCTTCCGTTGAATGTGGTTGTTTGATTAAGATTCTAAAAGTGGCAACGACATTTTCAAGTCTATGATCTGAATTTCATTTATTTGTAGTAGTTCCACAAAAAGATCAGGTCATTCGACTATGTTTCTGTTTGATCTTGTTGTCTCTTTCCTTGTTTATATAGTTAGTTCCTAAATCATCTAATGGTAGTGAATGAGCATGACATAAAATTTATGCCACCACTGAATTAATCTAAATGTTTTGTATGGTTTTGTTACATTAATTGCTTACACTCACACAGTTTCACCCTTTAACTCATTGTTAACTGGAATAGACTGTTAATAATGCACAACCTCATGAAACTATGAAAGTAAGGTACACAGCAATTCTCACGTTTTTGTACACTATATACACTGACATGCTCTCTGATAACATGAATCTAATACGTAATATGTTAAACAAAGTTGATTATCACATGATAACTGGAATATTGTACACTAATTTTTAGAACCATTTCTCCTCATCATCCTGTATTACAACATAAACGATACACGCCTTAGTGCTTTTAATATATGTAAAATATAAGTTCCAAACTTTCCACTAGGTGTTATAGCGCAAACTCTCTAGCAAAGCTGGTTCAATTGTTCATGGCGCTATCTTATATAATCCTTGGATTCTTTTTTGGGTCACTGGCTGACCTGTAACTGATACTTATAAATTGCTCAGTTGCGGATATGGCTGAAAATCAACCTAGCTATTCGATTTTTAATTTTAGATTGTATAGTAAAATCTCATTTAATGGAAATTTTAATTTTTAAATAAGCTTGAACAAACTTGTATGCTCAGTAAAATTTAGAACTTGGGCTTGTAAAACAAGTGTAAATATCGACCTCCCCGGGTTCGACTCATGTTTGACTCGATTCTATTAATTCAAGCTCAAACTTATCTTTGAAGCCCAATAATTCTTTAAACAAGCTTGGAAAATGGTGCACATGACCCCGCGTCATTTACTGTCCCTGTGTGCCGTTCATTTACTAGATGCTTATTGGTACTCATTCATCTTTCTTCATACTTATGTCCTTTTGGCTACACTTTGGTCATTCTGCTACTGTATTTTGGAGGTGACATCATCCTGCCATACATGTGAATTGGACATCACATTGTCGATTAATTTGCTTTGTCCTGTTGTTTCTTTTAGCTCTATGTTCTGTCAGAAGATCGTGCTTTGTTTAACCTTTCATGAAAATTTAATGTTCTGCAGGAACTGTTTTCGGAAGTTGGTGACCTGAAAAGGTACACGATACACTATGATAGGAGTGGGCGATCAAAGGTATCTGAGTTAACATAGTATTGGCTTTTGATGTAGCTTGTATCCTGTTGTGTTTTAGGAAAAAAAGTGTTTTTTATAGGGTACTGCTGAAGCAGTCTTCTCAAGACGACAAGATGCAGTGGCTGCTATCAAGAGGTATAATAATGTTCAGCTTGATGGGAAACCAATGAAAATAGAGCTCGTTGGAACAAACATGTCAACTCCTGCTGCTGGTCTTCCTTCTGCTGGTGCTTTCGGTGATTTTGATGCACCTCCGCGAAGGTATGTGTTTTTTGGCTAGATTGATGGTTCAGCATGTGTTTTTTTGCTACAATTTTAGTAAGTAGAGATCTGAATTGTTCAACTCTCCTTTGGGCAATATATTTTACTTCTGTTTTATGCATCTATTTTAAATAAATACTGTCTTAATTGCAGATAGTAAAATCCATTGTATTTACCTGTGTGCCTAAAAGTTGATAAATTTAAGACATGCTAAATGTAGATTATCATTCTTCTTTTGTCATTTTGTTAGTAAGCATATATGAGATCCAAGTATAACTTTTCAGGATCAATTGGGTAGTGCTGTAGGTTTCTTGTTTAAATTTCAGGTTCTTCATTTTCCAATAGCTCCTTTAGTCAAGTCTCCCTACACCTTGGGTGAATAGGAGGTTGCCTGAGGCAGTTTCTGACTTGTCTTGAATAATAATTATCACATTCTGGATCAGAAATTTCATGCTTTAAATGTACTCAATCAGTTATAAATTATGCTTCTGATGTGTTTTATGGCTGTAGGATAGATTTTAGTTCTTACAAAATTAAGCTGACTTGTATTACTATTGATTATGATGCTCGCCTGTTCAGGAGTTTTTGTTAATGTTTAGCAAGTTAGCAATTTGAATGTCACTGAAGATGAATTAAGTGTTCCGTGACCATTTGTAATTCTCTGAGCAACCTTTGGAAATAAAAGATACTATATTATAATCTTATGATTAGGATTTCGTGAACATTTGGTTGTTTTGTCTTAAGTTTTTTAAATTTTTTTGCCTTGGAACAGTGGTGCCCAAGGGAGAGGTGGTTTTGGAAGGCCACGAGGTGGAGGTGGACGAGGTCGTGGATTTGATGGAAGGGGTCGTGGACGAGGAAGGGGCCGTGATGAGAAGGTATCTGCTGAGGATCTCGATGCTGATCTCGAGAAGTATCATGCAGAAGCCATGCAGACAAAATAATCGAGCTTATTAGCATATTCACTGGATTTTATTTGTATGCATGCACCAACATGTGTTTGATGCCCATAGTTCAATGCTGTGTGTTATTTGACCTTACATTAGCTCTTTGAACAAAGGCAGTGAGATCTGTAGTGAGGGGAGTATAACTGGGAACTTGTTTTGTTTAATTGACTACTGTAATTTTATGGATGAAAAAGACAAGTGTGTAATTGGCCTTAAGAAAATACAGTGGGAATGGCATGCTTTTATTGTCCCCTACTAAAGGTATGGAGGAGAATCACATTGAAGCACGGTGTGCTCGTTTCCCTGATCGTCGTGATGGAGGATCTGCTCTTTGAGGAATGTATGTTCTTTTTAACCTTTCTATGTTGAACCTTTGTCCATTGCCTTTCATTTGGCTGCTACTAGTCTAGTCTTTGAAAGTTGTGCTGAATATTTATTTCTGCATCCATTTGTTGAAACTTGAAAGAGATTGACATGGAGAATGGAGCAAAATTTGTCTGAGATTTCATCACCCAATTTCCCTGTTGCTTGAAGTTAGTGGCTAGCATTGGGACGTTGGTCGTTTATTGCTTAAACTGGTTGATTCAGATGCGTACCAAGTGGATCTGTGATGTAGTATAGGACACTAACTTATAAATTTCTTGCTTTGAAGAAACACAGCAGATTCTAGTCTCTTATTTCTGTGGTGAACACTTGCTAGTTTTTGCTAGATGTGGCTAATTACATTTGTTGGTATTCAATGATATTTAGTAGTATGCATTGTGTAGTTTGTGTAGGTTAATTGCATAAACAATCACTTAATTATGTCAGTTGTATGGGTTATATATAACTTCCTTTTTTATCAATTATACTAAACTTGAATACATATTGTATGGTTGATGGTTCTGTAGGTGATAATAAAAAATAAAAAAATTCTCCGGTTTCTGTTAATACTCGTTCCCAATTTTACACAACCTACAAGTATGATGCTGATTTTAATACAAGTGAATTTTGTATCCAAATCGATCCAAGTGTCGTAATTAATCAACTGCTGACCCACAATGAAATGTCCCATTTTGAGAGTCGAAGAAATCTCTGTTGTATAATTTTTAATGGATATGAGTCGGTCCATTGCCAGGTAGAGCAATACATATCGTCACCATAATAATAGGTGTTAATTGATAACAAAGAGAAAAAAGAACACTTCCACCAGAGTCCAACGCATGATACAAACAATTTTGAATGCTCTATAATTATAACTGGTACAAATCATCTTATTGAACAACATACACCCGGGATAATATATGGGATGCAGATCTATGATTGCTTTGAATTCGTTAATTTTGCTCTTGTAGAGAAAATAAATCCGAATAGGGAAAGTAGGACAGCGTGAATGCAAGAGATAAACAAGTTCCAGCAAGATGAGGGCCAATACCATGGGTACAGTAAACGGAAGAAGAAGCTGATTATATGCCGAGGATATCTCCCAACCTATAGACAAGCAGCACCAGTTATTAACGTTACCCAAGAAAGAAACGAGCTTCAAATTCAACTTCAAGTACAAATTAGGCGGACTTTTATTAGTTCAAATTCTTCAGTGACAATTTATTTTAATGATTAACTTATTTTAATCTTATTTACCCCGTACATGATTTTGAAAAGCTATCAATCTTATTCACATTAACCACCACAATTACTCCATGTTCATTCCCATTGAGGAATTTGAACCAAACGCCCTCTTAATTTTTAATTGTACGCATGATATACATGAATAGAGGAGTGGGGGAAAATGAGGGCTTACAGGGAAAAGAAAATCTAATGCATCCCATGCTGCATGACGGACGGCTCTTGTTGGGTACATAGGACCACCTGGAGTTGTGAAGCTATACAAACATGTTCGCAGTCTTGTACTTGTTGCGGTCCTTAGTTCCATGCCTGTTGTGCACAATTTCAAACTTCAAAAAATGTGAAAGAGAATTTCTCGAGTTACTTGAACGGAAACAAACAGTACCTTGGAGAACTTTCATCTGAGATAGATAATGAACAAGCACTGGCTCCACCTTCAATTTTTGAAGCTGGTGACCGAATGATCAATGTATGATGAGATGATAATAAAAACATCAAAGAATGTTAAGGATAATCGTAATTGACAAATTAAGTTAGTTGTATCGAGTCTTGTACCTGATCAGCTACTTCAGTCACAAATATGTCCGATGCGCCTCCAATCAAGAAAGCATGAGGAAAATCAGGAAATTTCTTCAAAAACATTTGAAGTTTCTCAGCTGAAATACATCCGTTTCTTGTTAAAGTAACCAACAATGAAGACGAATTTTAGTAACACGACAATTATTCAAAAGATTTACTAACCTGAGTCGTAAAAAAAGAAGAATCTAGAGAGGAGAAGAAATAAATCTCTCTGAGCCTGAAAAAAAGAATAACAAAAGTTACTGCTGAAGTACTATTCATGCATAAAGAGAATCTGTGATCAAGAAGAGCAAAAAAAAAACGAAGCTAGACCTGTGGCGGAATCTTCTTTGATCTCTCAGAATCCAGAGCAACTTCCTCTAGAAGATACTACGAATCGAAAATAAAGCAGTTAGTACATTAGAAGTCTGTATATCTGAACAGAATTAACGGTGCAATAACAAATTATCTTGGGAAAATTATTCTCACGTGAAAGAGATTCGAGAAATATCTTGCATTTGTTTGGATGTCTATCCTGCATTATGCATGCATACTTGATAAGGCAACTGAAGCAAAATTTTCAGGAGAAAACTACATTGACAATTAAAGCGAGTAATCAGCCAAAAAAGAAAAGTTTTGACAATTAAAGCAGCACAACAGATGTATCAATCCAGAAAATCTACTCAGTTCATAATCTAAGTCATGGGTCAATTTCCCTGCTTAAGTAGCTTTATGTTGAAAAATTACTTTAACATGAATAATTGAAAAGGATTCATACCAGAAGACATTTGTTGCACCTTGGACCAGTCCTAATGAGTAACGGAGCAAGATTTCAGAATTATCAAACTGAACCTCAAACATCTGTGGAACAGAAGTATATGTAAAAATATTAGCCACATTAACTGATGCGGTGGATATTGCAAATAAGAGTAAATTGGACGGGAAAATAGTATAGAAAATGGTGAAACCTTTTACCAGTAAAGAAAATAGAAACACCAAATTACAGAGGTAGAATCAGTAAGAAAATAAATACATACCCACTTGTGGAACAAGAGAGTAAAAATACTAGATGCAAATGACTGGCTCCAAAGTTGTACTATGAGATCAAGGACCGATTTTCCACTTTGTGGCGTGCATACAAAATAATCAGCAAGCACGTTGTCAAAGCAAATTGGACATCCATATATACTGTCTGCTGCAGAAATTGCTTCTTTCTTGCTAAAAATGATATCTGTTTCCATAAATAACGGAGAAGTAGTATTAAATATGGAGACAGCATCGTCAAAAGTATTACAAGCCACAAACAAGACTGCTTTTTAAACCAATATACTTTGCAATATATCCTGATGAATATAGGTCACAGAATAGGAGGAAGGTTATTCAAAAATTGAGGTAAATGAGCAGTTTCATAGCACCATCTTTCATGCCCTTGCCTTCGTATATAGTACAAACTACTATTGTATAAATTTCTTTCAATGTGATATAAAGACATTCACAACTCTATTTTTTTTTTTTTGCTAAATAAACACTTAGACATATCTTGTCAATATCATCTACACTGAAGTTGGTTCACTTTTTTCAAAGAGTATACATAGCTGGTGGTGTGTTGAAGGTTAAGAGCAAGAAAAATAACATTGATGAATTTTAATGAAACCTCTGCCCCCATAAGCTCCAACCATATAAAAAAGAATACTCACCCCACTCCTTCAATTACATTAGTGTTCTGGAGAGAAAAAGTAAGCAAATTTCAATTTCATCAATTAGATGATTGAGATAAAAGACTTGCCTCCCATTTATAGTTGGCTACTAGAGGATTATGCAGTCAAAGCAAGAGAACTAACTCGTCATATGCAATCAAGCGATGAATATATATTTCAGTTAAGCTACTGGATGTGCAAAAATATCTACCTACGATCAGAGTTCGGGCAACAAAAAACGAATTTCCTTTTCATGGATGGGGATTTTGTGTGGTATATTGCTCACATATCTCCTCAACCCAGTTTCATTAAGGTAAAACCTTGACCACTACAACTCCTCAGAATTCGCAGGTTAGAATCCATAGCAATTGCAATTTGTTTAATTATCACTATAACTCTGACCTTATTCCCAACAATTAAGGATGTATAAATTATTAAATTTCATAACAAAAAATTTAGTTCCCCAACATTATAGGACCTAGTGCCTTTGGGTGCTAGAGGCCACAACTCCTTAAAAAATTTCAATAGTCCAATCACCATATTCACAGAAGACAATAGAGAGGACAAAACTACAATCTCCTTCCCAGGTTCCAAGTAGAAGCATGAAACCGCTAACTCAATTAAGGCACTAAGGTTACTTAATTAACTCGATTAACTAAAGAGAACAACCACTAACTCATTGAGGAACGTGAATACTCAATTACCAAACAACATAAATACACAAAATTACAGAGAGAATCTGAAAGATGATTGGCTTTCTTATTTGTTATTTTCGAAGTTCGAACTAATTGAACAGAACAAAAATATAAATGAAATTAAAAACACGCACAAACACCAGCAACGCAGCCGAAGACAAGGAAATCAATTTTTACCAAAAGAACAATTGAACAATAACTGCACAATAAGTTATTTGCATAATCTAGAAGCTTAATCTTAAATTGCCTTTTGAATTTGCTTTAAACTGCATTTATCGATGCAACAGAAAACAATAATCCATCACGCGATTAGCAAAATCGATCGCCGAATTTACCTTTAGCACGATCATCTACTTCCAGAGCTATATCCGCAAACAGCTCCTGCAACAAGTCTGGCCTCTGCGACGCCGAAGCTAAAGCCTGGAGAATCAATAATCAAATAGAACTAGTTACTTAAACAAATTAATAAAAAAAATGTCACATCCACAAATTTTATATACATAAACATGAATCGAGAAAACTACGCTTTCACACATACACGTTGAAGCTTCTTCTGAATTTGAAGAGCAAGTGCGTCGAGGTAGGCGGAGCCCTGAGGCGTAGTGGACGATTGCATTGTTGTTGCAATTCGGTCGGTTTTGGATCATTTGAAGGGAAATGTATGTAACTGCCCCTTTTTCAACTAGCAGAGGCATATACATACATGAATGATACATATATAGAGGGGGTGGGTGGAATTTGGTAATTGAGTGTTGAAGATTATCCAAAAAGAAATGGAGAATTGGTGTCAGCATATTGGTGGATTGGCTTAAAAATTTAAATAGTGGGGACAATTTATTCATCTGCCCGACCTCTAATCACTACGTTGAGTAAAAGACTGAAAAGTGCAAGGTATGTTCCTTTTTTTTTTTGGAAATCTGTTTTGAAATTTTAAATCTCAAATTTCCGTATACTTATCTGGATTTTGATATAAGATTTTAAATTTTTTTAAATTTTAATTTATAATATTTATAATACATTTATTTTATTTTTTTAAACGGAATTTTCAATCATCTATCACACACTTTTCAATTATTATTATATATCCAACTCAATACTCTCTCTCCTATTTTTTTATTTTATTATCATTACATAATCATTCAATCATTTTTATACTACTTTTTACAGTATAATATTATTTCTATCATCTACTCTTTTAAAAGAGTTGGTATGCTGTGAAACTGATTCATTTATACACTTCTGTTATCATGACTACACTCTTTAGTAATATAAGTCACACTCTTCAGTTATCACGATTATACTCTCTACTGTAATATAAGTCGCACCCTTCATTTTTATGATTAATACTCTTTATAGTAAAAAGTTACGCTCTTGAGTTATATAACTAATATTCTTTAGTAATATAAATCACACTCCTTAACCAGTTTCACTGTAAAACTTGTTCACCCTATACATTGTCTTTTTAAAATCTTACTTTATCAAATTCTATAAAATTCACACTCTCAAACATTTAAAAAATATAAATACATTTTTTATTTTATATCAAATCCTTTCAAATTCTATATACAGAATTTTAAATCCCTTCAAAACTATAAACAATCACGACATAAAGTTAACCCTCGTGGCTGTAGCGCTATCAATTTTTTTAGGTGGAATGCTCGATAATTTCATTGCAATTTACTCCCTCCCCCGGCCCCCCTACATAATTAGGTCTTTAAAAAAAAAGAGATTGTTAAAATTAGAATATTAAATTTATTTTATTTTCTTATTTTTTCCCTTGAGTCAACTCATTTTCCAAACCAATTATTACTAATTGAATATTAATTTTAAAAAATTAGATACACTAAATACAAACAAACAAAGATGAAAATGAAACATTAATAAAATATTAAATATAATAATTTATTTATTTATATGGGACGAGCGAAAATGAAAAACAAGCAATTAATTAAGTATTTTAATTACTATTTTGCCCCCAGGGCACTGCTGAGTGGAACCGTCTGTGGTAATATGGGGATAAATATTCCGTCAACGTAAGTTCGAATTTCGTGTGGGATAAAATTTTTATTGAAATATTGTATAGATTTATTCTGAGAATTGAATTTTATTGCTTGTTAATTTTCTCCTACATATGTCTATCACTTGAACATCTTATTCGATTTAAATTCCACCCGATTGAAGATCAACAATACAAATGAGAAAGTTTCTTTATCAGAATCCAAAAGAATAAAGTATGATAAAGTGTAATTGAAGGTAATAAATAACTTAGAGGCTTACCGGACTATTATAAGGGCGTGTTTGAAAATGATGTGCTTGTTTTTTCAGGAAGTTATTTATGGGATATAAATTATTTAATTGTAGAAGCGTAAAGACTAAAGTGTTCGATGAATTTGTAATAATTAATGTTGAGTTTTTAATTAAAATTTTTACATAAAAATAAATATTACGACAGAGACATTCTATTCGAAAACACAAACATAAACTATACCTAAGTCAAGTATTTACGTCAAGTATAATTTATGTTACAGATTACGAATTACACTAACATAATTTATGTTTTTCTGAGTACAGAATTATACAAACCCCTAAGTCAAGGATTATTAATACCTTCCCAAAATAAAATAAAAAGTCAAGTATTATTAATGACAAGGTCTCATATACACTAAGTGCACACTAATTATAGATCCGTGCACTCACTTTGAACCTTCCCCTTTTATTTTGATTGCGGATCCTTTTTTTTTTTTTACTTTCTTTTGATTTGCACTCTCAAAATATTAATTCCAACTTCACGCGCAAGAACGTGAGCTGAAGATGAAGAACAGGTGGTCTGCCTCCACAGGTTTTCCGATAGGGATACCACACCGCCGTCGCGTCGGAGCTTGAATTGAAAGCCAGGATGCTCTCCATCAACGCGCTCCCCTTGTTCATTTCGTCCATCTCTGCAACCGACTCCATCGACAAAGTCCTGGTGCGCTGCCACCGTGGTCTGCCGCCTGCGCGATCCTGATTCCTCCATCCACGAACCGTGTGTCGCAGTGTCGCCGCCTATCTTTCCCTCGCATCGCACCTTCTTACCAATTGTCTCCATTACTAAACCCTTGAGTCTAATTTGAGTGAAATTCAGTTGAATTCAGTCGAATTTAATAAATTCAATCTAATTTGAGTGAAATTCACTTCGGATTTGAGTGAAATTCAATCGAATTTAATAAGTTCATTGCATAACATTGAGAGAATTCATTGCATGTTTATGTTATAGTTACTGTATGCGTTTGTTATAAGTAGTTGACGCTTGTTATAGCGGTTCTGACGCTTCTATTATAAACAGTTGCACGTTTTGATTATTGGTAGCGGCACGATTCTATTGTAAGTAGTTGCACGTTGTAGTTGTAGGTAGTTGCACATTTCTGTTATAGGTAATTGCACATTTTTTGTTATAATTGGTTGCACGTTTTGGTTATAGGTAGTTGCATGCTTCATGTTTCTATTAGTTGCAAGTTTCTATTACGAAGTTGACTTTTGTCGTGACTTATTATTATAAATTTGACGTCTTTATTATATGTAGTTGGACGATTCTATTATAGTTAGTTGCATATTTCTGTTATAGATAGTTGCACGATTCTATTATAGGTAGTTGCACGCTTCACGTTTCTATTACAGGTAGTTGCACGTTTCTATTAAAGGTAGTAGCATGATTCTATTATAAGTAGTTGTACGTTTCTGTTATAGATAGTTGCACGTTTGTGCTATAGATTGTTACACGCTTCTGTTATAGATAATTATACGATTCTATTATAGGTGCACCCTAGTGCGCAAGAGAATTACTAGTTTTTGTTTATTTCTAAATTTTGATAATTAAAAAAAAGTAGAAAAAAAGATGAAAGATGCCAAATCTGGAAGTTGAACTCTGAATATACCACTTTTAAAAAAAAAGCGTCCAACCACTAGACTACTGCTTATTAACACACAATTTGTGACATAATTATAATTTGAGGAAGCTAACACGACCCATTTTATAAAATGGATCCAAGTGCACGGTGCATCCTATTGCGCAAGAGACCCACTCATTATTAATATCATGCTACAATTAATTTTGTTAAATTAAGTCTACATATTACGAACTATTATGAGTAGGGATCCACCTCCACCTTATGAAACGACTATTTCACTCAAACAAACATGCGCACATGGCATGGCCATCAATGTTAATAATATTATTATTAACAATTAATATTTAAAGTCCTTATAATATTATGGAGTAAAACTTATTTTATTAATTTTCTCTTTTTTCTTTCTATTATTTTAATAAGTTTTCCCGATCCCTTAATTGTTAAAAGATTCTTACCCATGGCCCACAGGATTTTGCTATTTTCGTTGATTGTTTTAAGATTATTATTTTATCATAATTTTTTTTTTTTTTAAAGTTTAAACCGAGAACTTTTATTCATAACAAAATACACAAAAAGTACATAACTCTAGAAACAAGCCAAAAGCCTCAAATCCACCCAAACAAATGGGTACAACGAGACAAAAGAAAACACGAACTACCTACTCAAATCTAGCCTTCAGAGAAAGCACCGAGATAAAAAACATGACACCCCATGACTGCTTGCACAGGTCACCATAAAAATTGGACTCCAATAACTACCAAATCGACAGTCAAAGCGTTCCCTATCAAGACGATACCGGTAAAAATACAGACAGACAATCCACAGAACCCCGACATATATATTACAAGCAAAAGAAAAAAAAACCAGAAAGTGCAACCAAACGTACAACGGCAGTCGGAAATAACCAGACATCCGGCGGTAATAATCTTGAAAAAAAATGGCGTGCACCAAGTGCTGAAGAAGAAGGAAAAAAGGAAGAGAGAGCCTCTCTCCTGTTTCATTTTACTTTTTACTTTATTATTTTATCATAATTATGTCGTGTATGCGCATAGAGTTGCGGGTGTAGAAAACGAAGCATGGAATAGCTCATATTGTTTTTTTTTACAGGAGAAAAGGACTTCATTGATATGGAATTGAATAGTACAAATACAAGTCTAGATCTACAGACGATCCACTGTCAAAACAGATCCTAACTCGAACCAATCGTGAAGAACGAGGATATAACCACAACCAAGGTATTACAAGCACAAGGACAAAGGAAAACCCCACACTAAAGCTTAAACCGAGTCTGTAAAAATAACAAAAGTTGCGACAACCGACCACAACAATCAAATAAACTAAACCAAAAAAAGGGGAAGACAACAAACAAACATTAGAAATAAAACCCACAACAGGGAAGACACAGGGAATTCACACAACAGAAAGGTGAAGAGAAAGTTAAATCCTAAAACACAAAACTAAACAAACATTAAAGATCCGACAGAACTGATCCGGCCACCGGCGTCGTGACTCCGATCGGTCCGCCGGACCGACGCCCACCGCTAGATGACTATCAAACCGGCCGTGAGGAAAGTTGCAACGAGAAGCAGACGGTGGAACGGAGAAAAGAGGCGGTGGAACTGGTTGGAGTGAAGTGTGTGGAAGGAGGATAAGGAAGAGTCTAGAGAGGGAGAGAGAAAATTTTATATTCTCGTATGTATCTTGAATAGCTCATATTGTTAAAAGTTAAAACACTAATACCTTACATAGTAAAATTATAAATTTTAATCCCCTTCAAAAAAAAATTATAAATTTTAATCATCATTTGATTGAAAAAAAAAAAACACACACACCTTTTCTTTTTATTTTAATAAAAATCACGATATGTATAGAAAGTTTTGTTTACGCTTTTAATTTATAAGAATACTTTTTAAATTTTAATATATATATTATTTCTCCCTCTGTCCCCCACTTGATTAAACATTCACTATCTACACAAGTTATAATATACAAATTTTTTATTAATATTAAAAAGAATAAAGTTATTTTTTTATAAATGTTAAATGATAAAGTAATGACATTTGTGTAAATTAAATGAAATAAAATTGACTTTAGTGCAAAAAATTTGAAAAAAGTAATGACATGGAGTGTAATATTGAGATGTTTTAGGGATATAAATAAAAGGAAAAAAATGATTTATTGCTATTTATAAAAGAGTTGGTCTCCCATGAACTATGTCTATGCTATGAACGTGGATTATTTGACTCGTTTTACTCATTTCATCACATTTTTCTAATTCACTAAACATGATCTGTATTATACTCGGGATAGATTCAAATGCCCACGAATTAAAAATATTAAGGTTCATCGCATGAACCAGGTCTATACAATGTTTTTTTTTTATAGAAATGTTCAATTAAATTTGTGACGAATTTTTTTGATAAATGTCCAAATAGAAAAGAGATGGGGGGAGTACAATGATTGAAACGGTAAAATGAAGTTTTCCTGACCAATTTGGGATTAAAATTTGACATTATCAAAATTATTAAAACTAAATCGACAATAAAAAAATTTAAGGGATTAAAATTATTTGAAGCCAAAATTTTGGGATCATTTATTATTCAAACTACGAGATTTACGCTAAGTTAAGATGAACATAAAATTTGATAATTAAATAACTCACTTCAAAGACGTCTCATGAATTTACTTTTCTATCAATCTCCAAAAAAAGGAACGGTGAAGAAGAGTTTAATACTAAGATACATCATTTACTCTCTATGTCTGATAGTATAAGAGTACATAAATGACAAGTAGAATAGATCAAATGATTCACACTATCACTATCTATGTTGTAAAATCATGAGTTTGAGTCATCATTTGTTCAATAAAAAAAATAAAAAAAATGAGAAAAAGTAAAAATTTGCCTCACGTGAAGCTATTTTGGTAATTATATTTATAAGTAACTCTATAAAACGAACTTATAGAGCATGTTTTTTTTTATCGGGCAAAGTTAGTTGTTAGGAGTTAGTACACCAAGCACCCAAATATTCCACGAAATCACAAATCCACCTTATAACTCCTATAACTCCAAATTCATTCCCAAAAGGAATTGAACATGAATCTCACATTCAAAAAGAAGAAATTAACGATTAAATTTAAGTTTGTTGAACTTATAGAGCATTTGTAATAGTTAGATTTTCATTCTTCCAGCTATCCTCTTTCCTCCTTATCACCATTTTATTAATCACCCAAAATTTTAAATATATTTGTCTCAATGGTCAATAGTTATAGGGGTGGGCATTCGGTTGGTTCAGTCGGTTTTGGAGCAGTTTTGGACCGAACCAAATAACTAAAATTTTAACAATTAAAACCGAATCGAATTGAACTAATTTAAAAACCGAATTGAACCGAACCGAATAAAAAATTCGGTTGGTTCGATCAGTTCGATTTTCCTGAACAAAATAATTTTTTTTTCAGTAATTAAGCATTTCCCAGCATTTTTTTACACTAAATTCAAAATCAGAATCATAAACGAACTACCACCTTAAATCAAAAAGACAAACACATAGTTCATATCAACAAGTTTATCAAAGTTCTAACAAACTAAACAAATCCAACAAACTAAAATGAAATCTCATTACATAAATACTATTAATATAATATTAATTATTAAATAAATATAAAATTAATTAATTTTATATATATATATATATATATATATTTCGGTTCAGTTTGTTCGGTTTTTATACCCTACAAACTGAATCGAAAATTAAAAATCAAAATTTTTCATAGTTTGAACCGAACCGAACTAAGTAATCGTTATAACCGAACCATTTTAATCAAAAATCGTTGGTTCGATTGGGTTATATCGGTTCAGATATATTGTGTCCACCCCTAAGTAGTTGCACATCCATATTTATGGGTCCCACTAATTATTTCCTTTTTGTTCATATTTTACATTTCAAATAATTAAATTGTTTTTTGATAAAATCAAATATAGTAATTCATTATAAAATTATTGAAAAAAAAAAAAAAAAGTTACTCTCCTGTGCACCAATGACGTGCAATTGAATTCAATTTTAATTTGGATGAACTATGCACTATAAACCCTAACTCCTAAACAATGAACTATAAATCATATATGAACCATTCGGGCCGGGTGAACCATGAACCACTTGGGCCGAGTGAACCATGAACCACTCGGGCAGAGTTTGGGTCCGGGTCGGAAAAAAATTGAAATTAAAGTTAAAAGAAAACTGAAATTGAAAAAAAAAACTAAAACTGAAAAAAATTAGAAAAAGAACTCCTAAAATTAAATTGCACAAATTTTATTGGTGCATGTGGTGCACATGAGAATTTGTCTTAAAAAAACATTTATTCATAAATTTTAAAAATTCAAAATAAAAAAGTGCAACATTTTATTTAAAACACAAAAAAAAATGAAAATTAAAGAATACAATATTTAGAGAAGAAACTGTTAAAAACAAATCAAAAGATACAAATTATTTCCTCTCACATACACAAATTTGAAAAAGAAGCTAAATTATGGCAACAACTATTTCCTCCCCCACAAAATATTTCAATTAATAAAACAGCAAACGCTACCAAAAAAAAATGTATTGCCCACTAAATTTTTCAATATTTTTCTAATATGCCTATAAAATTTCCAACGAAAATAATTTTATCCTTAAATAATAAGGTTTGTCTACGATTTGCCTACACAATTTTCTAATTATATAGGTTATTTTTAAACTATAAATATAATTGTCTACCAAAATGTAAATTGCCTATAAAATTATTTGTGTAGGTAAGTTTGCTTACGGAAATTACAAATGTGTAGGTAGATTGCTCGTAGGAAATTTGTTTGCCTAGGGAATTAGTTTTGAAGGTATTTATTTAAAAAAAATTCTAAAAATTGGTATGCAAATCGTAGGCAATCCTCATTTTTCAAGGACCAAATTATTTTTTGTAGGAAAATTTCGTAGCTATTTTAAAATTTTCATAGGCAATTCTTCATTTCTTATAGTGAAATGACAACTACTCAGAACCGTTTTAAAAAAAAAAAATACACCCTCCACAGTGCAGTCGAGTGGTAAAATTTATGGCGATGTGGGAGAATTTTTCCAACAACATAGGTTTGAACTCCATGTGCGCTCACCGCTAAAATATTATGAAGGTTTGTCCTGAATATTAAATCATATTGACCTTTTTTCACATGTGTCAGCTGACATATTACTAGATTTATAATCCTGAATCATATTGACTTTTATTCACAAGTGTCTGTTATTCAAATATTTATTCATAAAAAAACTTTCTCTCACTAAAAAACTCTCTCAGCTTCACTTTCACGCAACCTCCCCACCGCCACCGTCCGCCTTTCACCACCATCTTCCTCGTGCTGCGGCGGTGACCGCAGCCACCCCCGTCTTTTCCTCTCGCCTCTAAAGCTCTTGTAGACAGGTTCTTCTTTGATGTTTCTCGGACCGACGGGTTGCTCTCTTCCACCGGAGCCACGGTGATCGGTCGGTGGATCAACCCGTTAGGATCTTTTTCTTTCTGTTTAAATAGTCTTAGTTTTTGTAGTGTTTCTTTCTTCGTCTAAGTTTCTAGACGCGTTGTTAGTGCTTTTTGCTTGTATCTTCCCTTATGTGGGTTTTATTTCCTTTGTGGGTTTTTTGTTTTTTTTCTTTGTTTGTTGGGTTTTACATCTTAGAGGATGGATTTTTCTTTCGGGCTTTTCTTTGTTCCATGTGCTTACACCTTGGTTGTGCACTTGTTTGGTTCTACCCTCCTCGGTTCCTCACGATTGGTTCGAGACAGACTCTAATTCAGACTTTCAATTGTCTGTAGGATCGGGCTTGTATTGTGTACCGTTTCTTCATGAATGAAAGCCTTTTTCCTCAAAAAAAAAAAAAGTTGTCCAATACTTTGGATTCACCCAAGTAATACCTTCCTTGAGGTTGCTGCTTGGATACCCCTACATCTATTTTAGTCTTTGCGTGTTAAATTTTTCAAAAAAGGGTTGGTTGAAGCGGGCTTGTAATTGTTAAAATACACCTAAATACGGATTTTCTTCATGAATGAAATAACCGTTTTTTTTTTTTTTTAAATTAAATTATTAATTTATATTAAATATTTAAAATTTTAAATCTATATTTTCCTCAAAAAAAAAAAAGTTGTGGGACAAAATTTATAAAATATGATATGAAAAGTTATAAAATATATATTTGAATTTTTGTAGGTGTATACTTATTTTGTTTTTTTCCTTGAGGTTGCTGCTTGGATACCCCTACATCTATTTTAGTGCTGCGTGTTAAACAATTAATTAAATATTGTAATTTTGTTTCCATAATGAATTTAAAGATGCGATTAATTAAAGATTGTTGGCAAGTTGAAGACTATAAAATAATACTGGGGAATTAAATATAGTAATTTTGTTTCCATAATGATTTATGCGATTAATAATAACATGGTCGGTAAGTGTGGAATCTTCACCAGCCACCCTACTGAATTTATAGGCCAAGTGTTTTATGGATTCAGGTGTACCGTACATTCATAATTCATTTTAAAAATATACAACTTGTTTACATTGAACTGTATAACTATTAATATGAAAAAATAGTTGCACGGTTCAATATAAACAAATTATATCTTTCAATATAAATAAGTTGTATATTTTTAAAATGCACTATGAGTGCACGGTGCACCTGAATACATTATACTCATTCAAATTTATAAGTTATAACTTATAAGCTGTGATGGAATCAAGATTAATTTCGATATAAGGCCAAACCAATAATAATAATAATAATAATAATAATAATAATAATAATAATAATAATAATAATAATAATAATAATAATAATTAAAAAAAGAATGGTACATCAATCGAAGTCCGGATGGGGGATGAGCCCCCATCCCATTCACTTTTTTTATTTTTACATCGATGAGCCTCCCCCCATCCCGTTCACTTTTTTTATTTTTACATCTCATCCTCCATTCAATACACATTCATCTCTATTATACATCTGCACCCCTATTTTCACATAATTCAATATCAATCATATCAACTCTATATTTTCATATTAAATATATATTGTATTTACACTTTTTTTTTATTTTATAATACACCATCAAATTAGTATAATATATTTATTTTAAATACATAAAAAATATTCCAAATTGATATAAAATTAGTTTAAATAAGTGCACAGTACATGTGCATCATCACCAATAACATCATTAAATCAATATCCATGGATATAAATTCACCGTTTTGTATTTTAACCACGTTAGCCAAGATTAAATCAATAATAATTTAATTTTTTTTATTTAATCAAAACACTATTGAGTCTCAAATCAAACAATATTTATTATCAAATTAAACAATATCCTATAATTAAATAATTATATAATTTATCATATAATTATATATAATAATATTAACTTTTATATATTACCATCAACACAATCATTCAATCATTACCCTCTTATTAAACAATAATAAAATTTGTGCAATTTAATTTTAGGAGTTCTCGTATATTTGTAAGATGATATTTTTACTATTTCATTGTTATAGTTGATTCAAGTCTTTTAATTAAAATTAACACTTGTGTAAACCATGTTCATACTATGAACCCTAATTCAATGTCTTTACTCTAGTTGCTCTTACTCGTAGTATTATACGCACGACAAAAACTCGTATGATGTTGTCTCATATATGAGACGGGATACAAAACAGCACAAACTAACACCATCTCTTCCAAAATGTTACGTCAATGCTCAAATTATGCTCTGTCTTATCATGAGACCATCTCACACAAGTGTCTCTTATTTTCTAAAATTTACACGAAATTCTTCCTATCATGTGTCTCTCTTTAAATTTACACAATCTGAAATGAGAACAGGGTCCTATATTTCCAGTTTACCTAAACAGAAAGCAAAATCAAAAGCAATCTTCTGCCAACCACACCTACACACTAGCAGTAGCACTTAACTAGCTGGAAGCATCATAATATACACAATGATATTATCGAAAATTACACACAAAGTAACTAGAAATCAAAACTCGGCTCGGTATTATCTAACCAACTGTACAATGAAACAGGACTCTCTTTCTTTTTCCCTTTTTTTTTAGAGGCGTGGGTGTGGGGTCTCGGTTAACCTTAGCAACCCATCAGCGTTTTTCTGACATTGTCCACGATCTGGTTCCTAACCACCATGCTGGACAACTGAAGATTGCAGTTTTCGTCTAAAAGGAAACGGTATACCTCCCACTCATGATCTGATGCTGAATGCCTTCCAATCTCTGCCTATAAACACAAATACCTCAATCTTTATCTCATATGAACAAATATGTTTATGGAAACATTTCAACTGTTTTTCTCTTTGTTTAAGATTATACTGGAGAATGTGATGTATGGCTATTCCATCTTACAGAAAAACTTAATAATAGTATAATGTTCAATCATATGAGCACTTACCAAAAAGACACAGATTCCAAGACTCTTTAGGGCAAAAGTTGCATCGTAGAAAACACGGGGCCTTCCCCTTCCGGATAGCTCGGTTGGATTAGCTATGATAAGCTCAGTCTCTGGGCCCCGATTTGTGATGACAACACGCAACGGATGAAGCAATTCCAGTTTTAAGCGAGAACAGATTGCTTCTTGGTTTTCAGGATCCACTATTTTTCCCCCATCTTTATGCTGGATAAATAGGTCTAGATCTCGCCAACCTTTATTTACGGGCAAAAAGCGACCATATGCTATCTAAGAAACGCAAAAGAAACTGAGAAATTGCCAGAAAAATAGAGTAAATATAAACGCGTTGCTTCTTCAGTGCAGGACGATGACTCTAGTAACAAATATATCTAAGTTGAGTAATCACAAACATAACATGCAATGGTGTTTATCTAAAATCTAGTTTCAGCAAATTTAAAATCCAAGCTTTACTATACAAGGTAGTACGTGGGAAAAAAATTAGGCCCGTAACTTCAGGTTTTGCAAAAGGACATTATGCTTAAGGGCCTGAAAATTAAGGACATATTATTTATTTATTTATGCAAATGCAGGCCAAGTTGGAATTTGGCCTACATTAAATAAAGAAGTATAATCCTTAATTTACAAGGATCAAAACCCAATTTCCAGTCCTCACGTTCGACTCGCTTGTGATTTCAACCCAGTCTGGGCTAATTCGGGCTAATTTTGGCCTACATATACATACATAAATTAAAATATGTGGTCCTTAATTTGAAGGCCATAAAGATAATGGCTTTCTTTTGCAACACCCAAAGTTACGCACCAATTTTTTTTCCCCAAAGTAGTAATAGCATTTTATTGTTTATTATTATAATTGGTTATTATTACCCGTCAAGTTTACAGACAAAGCATGTTAACTGATGTAAACAGCACACTGCTCATCAGAAAGGACACATGGGAACTTATTATACCTGAATGTTGAACTTATTATTCAACGTTCGCATGATATCATAAAGAAGACCCTTGTGATCTACACAGTTGATCTGAAGTAAAGTGTGAACTGGGCTCAAGGAATTATCAGTTTTAACACTAGCCATTTTCAACTCCTTGATATTCGAGCTTAGAGCCTGTGAACGAGATTCATCATCTGACAATCTAACTAATTCGTCAGTAACGTGAGACAGTGAAGAAACACACTGAAGGTTGTCATACTGAGCCCCTGCTAACTTTAGTTCACAACTAATACACCGTTCACCTAGAACAGTATACAATCGCTCACATAATTCATCTTGTCTTTCTTTTGTATGCAAGCGCTCCCTGCCACAAAAAAGTTATGATTGACTCATTATCAATAGCTGACCAGTAAGATACCAGTGATTTGTATTTATTCAATTTGAGTAATATTTTCAATCCTGATTAGTTTCTAACAAATAACTAAGCATCAACGACAGAAAGCCGACAAGGATAAAGCAACATACAAAAGTATAATTAACCAACTTTGGTATTATGTTTGAACTCTCACATCCCCTCACAATTTCCAAAAGAATAAACCGAAACATATAAATAAGTCAACAAAATAAGAATAGAATATTATGAAATAACAAATGAGAAATGAGATAGCATTTAGAAGGAATTAGCTTGAACATGTAAAATGAAGTGAATTCTTTATCCCAGTGTTATATGACAAAAGTAACCCAAAAATGACTCAAAAGCCATCAGACTAGTATTGATTGATATAGGCATTAGCGAGAACCAAACTCAAGTTAAGAAGATTCATAGTTAACTAGAAGGAAGAAAAAGATTTCAGGCCTCCATCAGTTGAAATGGGAGGAAATCTAGGAATCAACTTAAATAATACAGCAAAGATCTTTCATCAAATGGATTTTCTCTCCAATCTATCCAATATAAGGGGTGTGGTACTATAGCAGTCCAAAATTTAGACAATTTAGACAAAGTGGGATAGCTCGAGTGGTTAGCGCACCACTACCTATGCCCAAGAGGTCATGGGTTTCAGTCATTTGCCTTGCCAAAAAAAAAAGTAGTCCAAAATTTAGAATTTAATCTTCTGTACAGATTTGCCTATCCTAGTTTATATTGGAGGAGTTTCAGAAATGAGATGAAAATGCTAACCTTTTCAAGTGGCAGAATAGTTATATAAGAAAATAGTCAAGGTAAGAGCATTCAACGTGGGACAGAGGGCCCTATATGTCGTAATCTCACAACTTGTTAAATTCTTATACAAAATGAAAACCTTACAAGTTATCTTTTATGAAGAAGAGGTCCAGAACGCAACCATCAGGAGTTGTGGTCACTTTTACTTTCTGAATCGTATGCTCAAGCTCATCAAGGACTTCAGTCACATCTGAAAAAATATATGAGCAATACTATTCTGTTATAAAAAATTTAGGACAACAAAAAGAATAGGAGCAATTATTTATACCATGTAATAGTCCTTTTCTGTCAAGGCTAAAGAACTTCAGCAAGTAAACAGGAGAAGAAGAGGCTCGTGCTGTTGACTGGTCTAAGTAGAATAATGGTATCGTGGGTGGGCAAATAGAAAGAAGGCGATCTTTCAAATTCATCCATTTCACAACACGTGAGATGGAATGAGGAACAACCCATAATACAATGTAACACCATATGCCATCAGTTGAAACATCTGAAAATCAGAGCCTGAGTAAAGTTAGTTAATAATCTATGCAAACAAATGACATAGAAAGAGATACTCAGCTGACAACAAGTACTGAGCAAAAGGTTTTAACTTTTAAGACAAGAATTTAAGTTCTTTGGAAGATGAAAACATTAAATAGCAAAGGCTTATTAGTTGGTAACGTGATATAAGTTGTACTCCAATATTGATACCCATTTCACTAAAAGATTTCCACCATAATGGACTTTACAAACCTGAACTAGTTTCTGATATAAACTTAAATAGGATACAACCAAGCACTATGAAATTAGTAGTTTATGTTTCCACAGTAAATTAAATTGGTATGTCAATAAATGGTGGATTTAGTCATTACAAGGTCCTAATAAATTTGCTTCTTTCATTAAAAAACAAAATACAATCACCATGTCAAAAAGATCTCCAGTATACAGTACATGCAGTGACAGCATTGAAAAACACGCCTCACAATCACAAAAACGAAATAGATATGCTAATTATACGTCTCCCAAATCACAAACAATTGCAAATCAAACTTTTGAACAAATTATGAAAGATATAGACATCTTAATTTATGGGGGGGGAAAAAATCACTCTCTTAATCAAGAAATAGTGCCATATACACAGTAGCAACTCAACCCCCAATTTCATAGACACCACAAAATATGCTGAAAATGTTGCACATAAATGTAACAAATACACATATTAGTATGAAGATAAAACATCAAACAAAGCATATTAAACCCATAAATTCCCCGCTATTTTAACAAACAAAAGCTACTCAGATAACCATAATAAAAGATATAGAAAAAAAGAAAGAAATTAAACCTCCTCTAGTAATATAGAGGCCGAATTCGAGGATTGTATAACAAATATCACAGCCAAGGCCGGTTTTGTCCGGACAATTCACCGTCACGACGTAGGGGTCACCGGATTTCTTCCCTTTCTCGATTAATACGGCGTCGTCGCACGTCAACCCCATTTCACATCTCACTTGGTTACAGGTGGCGCCAGAGGGAACCGGTTTAAGCCAAATTGCAAAAGCAAAGTTGTTTCTGGAGTTGTCCACCACTTTTATTATATTTATTTATTTTTCTGTTTTGGGTGAACCGACGTATAATCTACAATAATTGAAATGAATAATGAATATCCAAAGTGTTAGGGATGGATACCATTCTTTAACGACAAAAACTTCTCCAACTCTATCTTTTTCAACATCACGTTCATTCACAAAAATTATTACTATATAGAAAAAATTTATTTATAATATAAAATTAATATTATTATACTTATAAATTAATAATATTATTTAATATTATAATATAATAATATTAATTGATAAACTTATATTTAAATATCGAAAATTTTATATATAACAATGATAATTTTTATATCTATAATCTCTATAATGCAAAACCTAAAAAAGATGATGTGTCAAATGATAAAATAACGCTGATGTGGCAAAACCATATTTTTCTATTTCAAATCTCACTAATCTCATTCATTTGTAGTGTTGCTTTAATCTCAGTCATTGATTTTTTTTACTATTTTCTATAAATTGTCAAATCTTTTATTCATTTCTCTCTCTCTCTCTTTTAGTTTTTTGCAGGTAATTATTTTGATTCTTGTGATTATTTGTTTTGTGTTTTTTATTGTGCAGATCATTATAATATTTCTTGATTTGTGTAGATCATTCAAAAACCAATTATATTCATTTTTTTAACAGATCATTTGTATTGTCAAGACACGAAGAAAGATTCTTGCGAAATGATTTGAAGAAGTACAATGTCTAGATAATTCTAATTGAAGCATATTCAGAAGGTATTCGTAGATTCATTAGATCTTATTTGTCGATTTTTTTTTCTATAACATTAATAACATGAATGTTATTATTTGTTCTTATTGTTTTTCAAAGTTCTAATAACCATTTTTTTTATTTTCAGATTTATATATTATTGTGGAGAAGATTGCTTTTGGAGAAGAAGAAGATTACACGTGAATGAATACATGAAGATTATTCAATTTCTGCAATGAAATCGATAACAACTTTGTAAAAAATTGATTAAATGAGTAGATCATTGTAAATTTGTATGTGCATTATTCAAATGAATAGATCATTGTAAATATTATTATTTTCAATTTAAATATTATAAGATTATGAGAACAAGATTATATGTATATCAATCTAATACGAAGATCATCGTAAAAAGTTCATAAGTTTCCGTTTAAGATTTAAATTACTATACTTTTTTTTTTTAATGTAAGTGGTGATGATTCTTCAACCAATATATTTTAGTGTTAATTTGATAAAATATTTCAAGTTTGATTTAATTTTTTTGGTGTAATATTTCTCGAACGAAATCCATTACTCTGTTCAGATTATTTCAATGTTTGATACTTTTACATAGTGAATACTAATACTATAATCATGTAATTTTTATTTGTATATCAATATTCTTGCTTTAATTAAATATAATGTGTAATTAATTATAATTAATTTATAATATATTTACCAAAAATATAAAGTTAAAGTCCATTTAATTATAATAATTAATGATAACTAATTTATAATATATTTACCAAAAATATAAACTACTATATTATGAGATTATGTAAAATTGATTATTTTAATTTTAATTGCTTAATCTTTCATATAGTTTTAGTCAACTAAACTAATATATTTAAAATTTTAAAAGGATATTATATTTATAGGATTTGTGAGAGAGATTGTATAACGTATTTATATATTTTTTTTGTAAAGAAGATTAGTATGTTGACAAGATAATTAAAAATGATTTGTGTAGTTTTTTTTTTAATATTTATTAAAAAAATTAGGATGCCTCCGTTAAAATATGTTACAATTTGTGGTCAAAAGAAAAAACTTAAAGACAAATTGATGCCTTAATCGATCCTTGAAAAAATGTAGTATATTTTTTAGCATTAATTTAAGTAATACTAAATTAATAGTGTGGCCTATCAATATATTTACAATATATGACTTTTTTTCTTTATACACCTTGAAAAGTGATACGTATTAAAAATATTACTACTATCATTGAATATGCTCATGAAATATGATAAAAATTGAAGCTAAATCTTGAATATAAATTAATATATTTGGGTGAATCACATCAATAATCAATGTTTGAAGCTAAGTAGCAATATAGATTAATTTATTTATTATAGTATTCAAGTTTGACATAATGCATAAATCAAGAAATAATTAATAACAAATCTATATAAAATGAAAAATCAATAACATCATATAATATTGTCAATCATTTTTTAATTTAAGTATATAAATATAATTATATGAAATCTTTTTAGAAATTTAATTAAATTCAGATGTTGACTTTTTCTCTTTTATTATGGACATTATTGATATTATTGAGTAATTTTAGGTGTGAATTTATCAACACTAATTTTTGGGAATATATGTTTGACTCATTTTTATTAATTAAATAAACATCAGTGTTCAATGTATCAATTGGTTCAAAAAAATTAAAAAAAATGATATGTGGAATCTAAGATTTGAAAATTCAGCTTAGTTAACTTTTTTTAGATGGTAAAAATTTGATAGAATGCATAAAACAAGGCATAATTAATAACAATCCATATAAAATGAAAGTCAATCACATTCTATAATCATGTCAGTCATTTATAATTTAGGTATACAAATATAATTTTAGGCATAAAAAGTAATAACTTAATTCTCTTAATTATAATTATATATATATATATATATATATATATATATATATATATTGTGTATATGTCTTTAATAGTGTCTTCTCACTTATACATGTTTATATATTCTTTATAGTGAAATAGTTAATTATTAATTATTTAAAACCATCTCATTTAAGAAAATAAATGATGTGTAGTTTTAAAAAGACTTGATCAAATTACAATATATTATCTAAAAATGTGATTTAAGGACATTAATATTTTTAAAATTATGGATTAAAGTTTAAATTACAATACGTTCAAAATTTAAAATTTAAATATACCTTCAAAATAGCGAAGATTATGGAATTGTTTTTTTAGAATTATGTACCGATAATTATGGATCGAAATATTTCATAGCAACCAATAATTTTTTAAGAATCATAGGTGAATATTAAGTTTATTTTTTTCTATAGGTTTAATTATATTTCATGTCTAATTAATGATAATTGATTATATATTAATACTAAATATACAAAGTCAAACCATATTTAATTAGATGCAATATTTTTTTAATTTTCTCGGTCTAATTTATTTAAATATTTTAGATAATGTACGTGTATTAAAATATTCATAAATGTAAATCATCTGATTATTAAATAAAATAATAATGTTTTTTTTGTTAAATATTTAAATGTACATATTAAGAGGAATAATTAAATTATTTAGTAGCAGTATATTCTTGAAAGGTATCAGGCGTATGAACATTTCAAAAAATTCTATGTATTTTTTCGTTTAAATTTTTATTGGATTTATTCGTATATAAGTATTATAATTTATTTATCTTTAATTACAAATTTAAATTATTAAAGAACTAAAATGAATATATTATCTTATCATGATTAGTTCTTATAGTATTGGTTTTTTCATGGATTGTTTTTTTAATGGAAAAATATTGATAATTTAATGTTACAATTTTTCATGTTTGCAATTTTTAGTGTTACACGTACCGTCCTCCAACATGATTGTTAAGTTATCCCATTTATGATGAACTAATACTTCTTATTTCGCATAATTACATATTTTTGTAATGTTTGCAATTTTTAGTGTTACACGTACCGTCCTCCAACATGATTGTTAAGTTATCCCATTCATGATGAACTAATACTTCTTATTTCGCATAATTACATATTTATGTAATTAAATATATAAATTGGTATAATTAATCTTGATGTAAGCTTACAAAATTTATAGCAATGTACAATTAATAAATGTAAACACGTCAAATTTTAAAAAAATTAGATATTTATATTTAATTAAGAGATATAAACAGCACACTTAAAATGGTTAATTTGATGTAGTAAAAATATATTCATTACATAACGAAATTTGTGGAAATTAATTAGTTAACCAAATCTCCAAAAGTGATTGCTAAGGTACAATTAATAAATCTACAAATGTTCTGCTATACATACAAATGAAGTTATAACTACCATTTAAAAATATCTTTCGTTGCAGGATTTAGGGTTTAACGTGAAATGTACACGTATAAATAACTGCATGAGAAAATACTTCTTTGAAAATACAGTAAAACCTCTATAAATTAATAACATTGGGACCATGAAATTTTATTAATTTAGAGAGATATTAATATATCGATAAATTAATATTTTATTAATTAAAAGAGAGACTTTTTAAATTCAGCAAATTTAGTACATATGAATTGAAAATAAATGAATTCATATATGTTTCATTGATTATGTTCATGCATCAACCAATTCTTTGTAACTACTTAAATATATTCATGTATAATATCAATTCATTGTATACAATTAACTATTATATTCATGGATACATGTATCAATTCATTAGAATTACTTAAATATACATGTTTACATTAATTTGTTGCACTTACATAACTATTATAGCCAATTAAATATATTCATGCATGATGAATGAAAAAACTCTTCACAATTTATTGTTGCAGCTAGAGAACTCGACACCGGAACTCTTGGTTGCAATTAAAAAAGTTAGGGATGATATCCAATTAGATTTAAATTTTAAGAAAAATCAAGTAACAATAGATTCATATTTTAGCAAATTACCATAATATTTATAATTGTAATATTTATGAATTATTAATTTAGAGTTTTAATGGGACCTAATATTTATAAATGAATTTTCCGAAAAATTATTATTTTATTATCTTTTCGAATTTGATGATTTTTTACAAAGGCCTAAGTCGGGATCGGAAGATTTTATTATTTAAGAGAATTTATTAATTTATAGAGTGTTAATTTATAGATGTTTTACTGTATGTTTAGACACCCTCATTAGTGGCGATAAATATATATATTTACAAATAAGTTTTTGCATATGGTGAATAATGGGAAACTATTATTTTAAGGCCAGTAACTTGGGAGAAGTGACAATTTAAGGGCAATAAGCTTCATCTCGGGAAAAGTAGGATATTAATCTCTCTTTTTTTTTGGCAAAAGTAGGACATTAACCTTTTTAAAAAAAAAAAAATTTAGGACATATAAAAAAAAAAAAAAAAATCAACTAGGACATTAGCTTCTATTTTATTGGCTCTCTAGAGTTAAAATACTCTATGTCAATATTGAAATAATATATGTTAGTATAAACATACACATTTTCTCTTATGTGAAGAATTATATTTATTATATATTTGACTCAATTACAAAAAAAAATAAAAATTAAAACTCAATCAAATGCACAACATAAAATTAGATAGTTTAATTTTAACATTAAAGCGTTAACAAATTTTATGGTGAAATAATGACGTTGCTTCAACTTAACTTAATGTATTCAATTATTTAGTTTAGAATTACTTATATTATCACTTTTAATATATCTCTAATATTGTTTATTACAATGTCAACTTAATGGAAGGAAAGTAAGTTTCAGTTTTGAAAAATAGGATATTAACTTTTCTTTTGACAAAAGTAGGACATTAATTTTTATTTTTTTGACAAATATAGACTATTTTTCTCACACACACAAGCTTAATTTTCCAAAAAACTCAAAATTTACGGTCCTACTTTGCGAAAACTCAATATTTATGAACCTAATCTTGCGCATACTCAAAATTTAATGGCATATTTTTGTCAAACTGAAACTATCTAACATACTTTTCCAAAACTGAAACTTATTTTCCTTAAATTGTCACCCTATTGTTACAGACATAAAATATTTTTTTCTCGTTCAACTACATAATGTTGTGATTATGATGGAAAATAAAAATTACAATTAATATTGTTTACAAATATGTTGTTAGAAATTTGTGATTTTAAACATTAATTTATTTTAAAATTAATTTTATTTTGTTAATGTATTAATATTCTCTTATTCCGTGTTAAATAATTACATTTTTTTTCTTTTAAATACAATTTACATAGTAAATTAATATATTTTTATATTTTACATATTTAAAATATTAAAAATGTTACTATTATTAAATATAATTAATTTAAGTTAAATAAAATTTTGAAGTATTTGATCAAAATTTAATAATGTTTGCAAAATGAAGTTTTAGTCTGGAGCTAACAGAGAGATGTTTTCTCTTGATTTTCTCTAATAAATGTTCAGGATTACCAAATCATCGTTTCATTTTGAAGGAAGGAGTATGAAAATTTTGTATCTCGGTTCAGATGGGAACCTTGCAAGTATAAAACAAATGTAGTTTACAAATAATTTTTTCAAAATTTATAAGTGTGTGTACATATATATATATATATATATATATATATATATATATATATATATATATATATATATATATATATATATATATATATATATATATATATATATTAATCTAAATTTGTGGATTCGTTTATTTTTTATAGAATCATCAAATATAATCATATTTTGCATATTTGAATTATATTTTTATTTTTAATATTTTGTGAGTTATAAATTATTTAACCATAAAAAATACTAAATAATAAAAAAATGTTAAAATATTATTAATTATTTTATTTAAAAAATTTCTTTCAGTCCGCGAAGTTCGCGGGGCTAACACTAGTATAACAATAATAGAGTTCATATATAAACTTGAGTCACATGAATATTACTCTTCTTTAATACATGCAAATTTGGATTTTTTTTTTTTTTTGAAAGATATAGGTATTAATTTATAAAAGAAAAGGTTTGTATAATAAATAATAATTGCGATCAATGTGCACGGGGGATATAATTTTATATTGCTATGATTTCCATACATATACGACATAAACAGTTTTATTTTTTTTGAAAGGTATACGACATAAATATTAAATAAAATAATAAAATTTTATATTAAACTTTACGTTATCTGAATGGTAAATACGGATTTAGTATCCTATTATTAGTATACAAAAATCTTAATATTGTATGATGTTACAATTTCTTATTGAAAAATAAGAACAATTGTACATATAATATTAAATGTCTCATAGGGTCGTAGCCGTTTTCGGCTTGTTCGCTGCTACAGTTATATATAAAACTATTTAGGCGAGTTATTTTGTATTCAATAATTTACATGGTCTCATTTTGATGAACTACGTCCCTTCCTATATTCATTTCCTCTCCATCATTCTGCTAATTTTCACCCAACAATCCTTCTTTAAATTATAAAAGCTCATACCAAATTCAAATCAATGAAAAACTATAAACCAACATCGAAGAAAATAGTGTCAACGACCATTACCGATTCTGTCACAATTGGAGCAACCACGGCGCACCAAAAACAAAATAGAAATACAAGAATTTCAAATTAGGAGAGAACTGAATAATACATTTATCAAATGCAGAAATCAATCCAACGCCCCACGCATTTCAGAACATAAATCCCACACCAGACAGAAAAATAAAATGATCAAAATCAACAGTAGTTTGTTCTAGATAAAGATATGATAAGCTTACTCAGCGGCACCATAGTTTCCACAAACTATTTTTTTTCTAGAGTAAAGCAATAGCTTTATATCATGAAGTACTTCACAGCAGGCATTAGTTTACACGGCTTTTGAACACATCAAGACCCATCTCAGTTGGGTCGGTAGCCTGAAGCTCAACCTGAATTCCATCTAATTCCCTCTTGAACCTGTCCTTTGAGCTCGCGTAGATCATTTTGCTCCTCACTTTTGCGGTGTCTGGGCACCTTATAATGGCATAAAAGGCACACACAGTCAGAAGAGAGAGAAAGAATAGAGATTTACATTCATTATATTTAGCAAGAGAGTGAGTTACCACGCAATGAAGAAAATCCTGCTCTTTGGGACATTCTCTTCGGTGAAATAGTCAAAGTCATAAACTGCGTATCTGCACTCCTCGGCAGGAAGGCCTGCAGTGAAGTCATCATAAGTTAGGGTTGGTTCTCCAAGCTTTTCCACGATTATTTGTTTCTCCTCAATCTTGAAGATTATGAAGCGGTGTGTTCGCTTTGTTTTCAATTCCATGAACTTCAGTTTGCACTCATCGTGCACTGCCATCCCAGATGCTGAATTAGCCTATACACACAACACAAGTTAGAACATATAAATGAGCATTGGAGTTCAGAGAATGGAACCCTCATGCTTTGAAATTTCCTGTGGAAAAGCTATTTGAAAATTAAAATATTGTGTGGACTAATAATGATGAGGGATTTAGGTGACAAAAAGATGTTGGTTCTTTGTCTGTTGGTAAAATATTGTAAAGATGAGGTTTTATGTTGAAGTGTTAATATGGATGTCTGTCAATTTGGAACTTTTTGCGGAAAAGACAAAGTCATGAGACCAATTTTACACCTCACGTGCCCCAAAACAACGTCGTACTTCAAGTTCCAGCGACTTTGGCACCAAAATCAGACCAATTAAGGACTTATTGAATTAAATTGAAAAACTTTAATTTTTTGGGACCTTGTCCGACAATGCAAAAGTTATGGGACCAAAATGAAATAAATTTGAAGTCCTATTATTTTCAAAAGTTAATCAATAAATGTCGATTTTTCTATAATATTTTGTTTTCAAATTCTACGGAAAAGGTAGAGTACGAACCATCTTAAAAATGCTAAGAAGTACTCATTTAAGAATTTAATTTCAGTATAAGTGTACACCAATCTCCAAAGCTGCACCCTTTGCAAACATTTGTAATTATGTAAACACCATGGAATGGAAGAAATGAGGCAAAGTTTCAAAAAGTCACGAGTAAAAAGATTCAAATTATTTGAAAGAGAAATCGAGCACGACTCAAGAGACGGAGAGATCATCCCAGATATTATCATTGCAAGAACAGAACTATGCACCGCAGAAAGAAAAGGCTATCAAGTAGGGAGAAGACGGTTGTCAATTGCCAGGTGAAAAGCCTTTCAGAAACTTACAAGCAGCTTACTTAGTATGATTCAAATGGCATGTCATAATCTATAGGGCATGTAAAATAAAAAATAGCTTTTCATTAACTATAAGAAATTTATCCTATTCATTCTAAATGTTGATGATATGTTTTTGAAATTGCACAAATAGAGAATCAAAGAACACATAGGCTAATTTCATTCATTCAATTGTTCAATCAGGATGACCCTAAAATTGATGCCAGTATGAGTAGAAGTTACAAGGATCATTTAAATTGGCAAAGAAAAAGCATGTCAAAGTCACTAATGTTAGCATGCACCACTGAAAATTTTAAAAACCTCAGTACTGCACTAAAAATTGTTGCTTAGAGTTAGATGATCGGTGATACAAAGGTACAAAAAGACCTAATTTCAAGTGCATCCCACATAGGATCTGAGAGAATCCAGATGAACCTATAGAGCTCACTCAATACAATCATAAGAAAGTTTAGGTAAACCTGTCTATACTAGATCGATGCAATGCCTATTATAGGAAAAAGTCCGACTTTGTTATTTTGCAAATGAAAAAACAATAGAAATAGATAATATAAGTCTGGGAATTTGGCACAATGACAAGTGGTCCATCACAACAACTAACCTAATATTTATATATATAAAAAAAAAAAAATAGTATCAATCGTAAGGGACCTGAATTCATATCTCTATTTTTGACCATCCAGTACTTAATCAGCTAAATCAAATTAAATTAGCCAAAAAAAAATGGCCAAAAAATTATTGTAAATAGCAAGAAAAGCATCAACCATAAGCCAATCCAAGATCGACCCAGGAAAACTCTAACCAATGCAAAATTCAAAATCGTATGATAAGAAACGCACTAAATCAGATCTAATAAAAATCAGAGCAGAAATATGAAGTAAAAACAGATTAAACTGAGCTGCCAGCAGAATTATAGCTCTCAACTTCAATTCCAAGTCCTTAAATATCTCAAATCAGACACCGATAAAGTGGTTAAGATTGTCCTCGCAACACGACAATTGAACAACAAAGAAAGAATACATCAAAGTAAAATCACAATGAAGAAAATCGTTACCATGGTAGCGAGGATTATTCGGAGCAGATCGAAGGAGATTTTGACAAGAATCTGAAAAGGAGAAGAATTGGGGGTGAAGAAAAAGAGCGTCCGCTTTTTCGTTGGCAGACGGAGTTGAGAATGAGATGAGACTGAAAATGACTCTTCTCATAGACAGGAAAAGATTACTTATGGGAATTTTAAAAGGGGCGATAGAGAAAAGAGATAAAAAGAAAAAGGAAAAAGAAAAAGAAAAGTTATTCCCACTTGATATTTTTCAAATTCTATACAAAGGAATGTATTTTTAAATTAGACTATCTCTCTCCGTGAAATTTGTTCGTAGTATGAAATTTATACAATTATATTTATAAATTTTTTTTTTTTTTATAATAATTTATTTTTTTATTTATCCAATAAATATTAAATGTCTTTTTAGCCTATTTTGCAATATTTTTCTAAAATTTGCCCTTATTTTAAATTTAAAAAATACTCGTAATTATTAAAATGTGTGAAATAAATTTTTTTATGGTAAGCAAAAATTATAAAAATTGACAAAAAAAAAGCATTTGTTAAATAAAGATAAATTTATCTATATATGTCATTTTTTATTTCACTAAAAATGACTAAAAGGACACTTATTGTAAAATGGAGGAAGTAATATTATATTTATTGATTAATACTACTATATTTATAAATTAATATTATAATATTAAATATTATTAATATTAATATTAATTATAAGAGTAATAATATTATAAATGTAATTTTATCAATTTTATAATGTGAACAAATTTCACGAGAGAATTTGTGTATAAATTATTACTAAATAAATATTAGTTTGTTCAAAAACTTGCTATTACAAATTCATGAAATAATTCATCATTACAATTAAAAGAAATCACAATAACTGAAATTTTCGGGTCAACGGAATGAATTTATTGGTTAGTCAAAATAAGTATTTAGTTAATTGGGGTAAATCTTTGAATAAATTGTTTATAATTTTTCTTTAAAGAGTATGGAATGTAGGGGTGAGCATCGGTCGGTTTGGTGACCATACCGAACAGAAAAATTATAATCGAACCAAATTGAAATTTCATATTTGGTAACCGAACCGACCAAATGAACCTGATAACCGAACTTTAACCGAACATAAATTTTTGGTTCGGTTTCGGTTTTTAACCGAACCAACCGAAGTTTTTCTAATTTTTTTTTCTTGAATAAATGACAAAAAATTATCAGAAGCTTCACCACCATAAAATCAGATCCCAAAAGATGAATCCATAATACCTTCAAAGTTCAAACACTCAATAAATCGAATAATAAACAAGTAATTTCTTATAAAAACCGAGGCAACCTTTTGAAAAAAGAGGCATAAATAGGGAGATGAAATTTGGATAAGGATTGAAGAAATGGTGCCGGAATGGGTCATAAATATTTATAATGTAATTGCTTGGTATTATTATTATTATTCCCACTGAAATAAGAAGGAAATGGGATAGAATTGACAGAGATTCACCACGTTGCAGAATTTAAGGGGTGACGTGCGGGTGGGCTTGACCTTGAAGAATTGCAAGGGCGACGTCGCCGACGTGCGGCTGATGGGCGGTGGCCGGTGGTAGGAGCAGCGAGTGGTGGAAGCGGCGCCCAAGGGTTTTTACAGGTGGGAGAGGGAGAAGAGAAGTGGAGAAGGAGATATCAATATCATACGTCTGCTGCCCTAGCCCCTAAGTAAATAAGTAATTAAAAAAATTATATAATAATTAATATTTTATATATTTATTATTTTTGGTTTTCGGTTTTTTTTCGGTTTTCGACCGAAAATTAATCGAACCGAACCGAAAACCAAAATTTTTAAAATTTGAAATCGAAATCGAACCGAAAATCGAATAACCGAACCGAACTTGAAAATTCAATTTGGTTCGGTCAATTAATTCGAGTTTTCACCGAATTTTGCACACCCCTAATGTAATGGAATGTGGATCCCGTCAAAAAAAAAGAGTATGGAATGTGGATAGCCATTAGTGTGCGGTGTGGCTTAAAATGTCACGACTATCCTTGAGAGTTGAGACGCGTAGTTTGACTTATCACAAAATGTACATGTAGTGCTAATTAAATTCACTTAATCAATATCATCACAAATTTGTACCTTGTTGATAACTAAATTAACCAAATCAGTAATGTCACGTTTGATTTCAGTTTGAGATGAATGGAGGTAAATTCGGATGAAAAAAAAAATGAATAAGAAAAATCCTGTGAATAGTAATTCTTTTTTATTTTGGGTTGGATGTGGTGGGAGTGAATGTAGTTTGATGTCAAATCAATATTTTTTAACGATAATGATATATTATTTTATTATTGTTAGTTTGTGAGTTAATGATTAAATAAAAGAAAAATATGAGAGATAATGAATTGTTGCAAGACAAGTATGAAAAAGAATGAGTTAGTGTAAAAAAAAATAGTGATGTAATAGTTTTAGGGCGTAGGTATATAATAAAGGTGGATGTATTTGTACGAATTAGATGTGCAAATTCAAAAAGTGGTCGGGACGGGGGAGGCCCATCCCCCATCCGAACCTCCAAGGCTTAAAACAAACACAACATAAGAAATGTTGAGATCGTTATTATAAAGTTTGACTTGATAAAAAATTTACCTAAATTTAGATTGAAGTATATATTATATTTGATAAATGTGAAGTTTTGATACAATTTTTATTTTAATAAGAGGTAAAAATGAGAAAAATAAAAGTCAATTTAATTAAATTTGTTTAATTTTATTTTTTTTGCCTTGATTAGGATTCATTGCATCTTAACTTAGTTCTGTTAGATTCAAACATTAATTTTGAAGTCAAAATAACAATTTAAACAAGCACAATATAATATGTACACAAGAATTTATATGAGACATGATACTCAAATTTTATAAGTATATCTAAAAAAGTGGAGTACTTGAATTATAAGAACGGGAAAGGGAAAATGGTCAATTTAGCCCCTGAACTTATACTTGAAGATCAAATAGGACCCTTAACTATATTTTAGTACACCTAAACACTCTTTCTTTTTATTTGGGATCAAATAAGCCCTTCTTCTTTAATAAAAGGGATCAAATAAACCCTTTCATCAAAATTCAACCAAACAGACGTTAAATGTCATGTACCAGTTCCTCAAATTGCTTATTTTCTGTTATGTGGCGTATTTCCTCATGTTAAAATTGAGTTTAATGCACTTTTGATCCCATGAGTTGCGGACAACTCAAGATTTTGGTCTCAATACTCATTAGTTTTGTCCCAAATTCATTTTTTTATACTTTTGGTCTCACCGTTATGTTTTCCGTTAAATTCTATTACACTTTTGGTCCTAAAAGATGTAGCTATCGGACCAAAAGTGTAATAAGATTTAACGGAAAACGTGACGATGTGACCAAAAGTGTAAAAAAATGAATTTAAGACAAAGTGGCGAGTATTAGGACCAAAATCGTGAGTGCCCGTGTCTCTTGAGACCAAAACTGCATTAAACTCGTTAAAATTACGGCTAAACTCAAATCCTTCTTCCTCATAGGCTCTTTCTCCGTAGCCCCTTCATCGGTTCATCCTTTCCCATCCACCGGTTCATCCTTAGCCCCGGCCCTTTCTCATTTCCATAGTCCTTTAGCCCCAATTTATCGCAACTCATGAACAGAGAATCATTTTTTCTTTAATTAAAGTGTAATCTAGAGATGATTTATTTTTTAGTGAGTTCAATTTCGTCATCTCGCTTTTAATTTCATAAAAAAAGAAAAAAAAAATGATATAATGAATTATTTCCATAAATGGTTGGCTTTTCTTCAAAATTTCTGATCTAATTATCTGTCAATTTTTAATGTGAGTTGAATAATTTGTTGTTCATTTTTTCCAAATAAAAAAAGAAATCACATGTTGGATATTCAGGGGAGAGAGCTAAGCTGGTGCTTTGATAAAGATGCAAGAACAGAGAATATTGTGTTCTATTCCTCTGGAAATAAGCAATACGAGAAAAAATGTCTTTGGTTGAATGTGATGGAAGGGTTTATTTGATCCCTTTTATTAAGAAGAAGGACTTAATTGATCCCAAATAAAAAGATTAAGTGTTTAAGTGTACTAAAATATAATTAAGGATCCTAGTAGATCTTCACATATAAGTTAAGGGGCTAAATTGACCCTTTTCCCTTTGGGAAATTGTCACAAATCTCGCTCTTGTTAAAATGAAAATTGAATCATGTCTACGACGAAGCACACTCCACTCTCATGAGGCTTTCTACTTTGATTCAAAATTTAATGCCTAATACATCTTTTAAAAATTATACTATATGATTTTTTTAAAAACAATACATACTCCTATTATATTAGTTATTAAAAAAAAGCTGTATTAAATGAGGAATATAATTTATTATTCATTAAATTAATGATAGATATCATTAAGAATTTATTAAATTAAAAATAAATATATTAACAAAATACAATTATGTTTGGGTTCAAATTCAATAAAAAATATATTTATAATTGAAACTGAATATATCGAATACCAAATCAAATCAAAATTATTTAATTCTTCTACATCCCTAACCCTGCACAAGAAATGATACAAACAGTACACACTTTCCAACTTCAATAATCTTACCCACCCCAAAATTCAAAGATGCACACTTTCCATCTTAATGTTTTAAAATTTTAAAATAGCTGCACCTATGCCACCAACAACTAAAGTCAAAAACTCGAGATGGGATATACTCTAGCACAAATCAAGACTCATCCCTCCCAAAGTGTTTTTCAAAGTATAAAAGAGACAATGTCCAAATTACACCCCGTTTCACCGTGAATCTTATATAAGTGTGCCTCCCAACAAAAATAGAATACAAGAATTTCGATTTAGGAAGAGGCCAAATAATTAAACAAGAGAACTCAAGAATACATTTTTCAACTGCAGAAAACAATCCAATGACGGTTATCCACCCCAAACATTTCAGAAAATAAATCCCACACCAGCGAAAAGAAGAAAAAAAAATCATAATAAAGGACAGAAACAACGTACAGTAGTTGTTCTAGATAAGGATATGATGATGACTACGTAATAAAACCTGGACGACAGACAAATATCATAGCTTTCTCAGCAGCAACATAGTTTCCACAAACTATTAACATTCCTTCACAGCATGCATCTCTAGAAGGTAATTAGTTTGCACGGCTTTTGAACACATCAAGACCCATCTCAGTCGGGTCGGTAGCTTGAAGCTCGACCTGAATTCCATCTAATTCCCTCTTGAACCTGTCCTTTGAGCTCGCGTATATCATTTTGCTCCTCACTTTTGCAGTGTCTGGGCACCTTACAAGCAAGATAAGGGGCATATAAGTTAAATACAGTCAGGACAGGATGTAGATTGACGTGTTTACCAAGAGAGTAAGTTACCATGCAACGAAGAAAATCCTGCTCTTTGGGACGTTCTCTTCGGTGAAATAGTCAAAGTCATAGACAGCGTATCTGCACTCTTCGGAAGGAAGGCCTGCAGTGAAGTCGTCATAAGTTTGGGCTGGTTCTCCGAGCTTTTCCACGATGATTTGTTTCCCTTCAATCTTGAAGATTATGAAGCGGTGTGTCCGCTTTGTTTTCAATTCCATGAACTTCAGTTTGCAATCATCGTGCACTGCCATTCCCGATGCTGAATTAGCCTATACAGAGAAAGGCAACTCTTTTTAATTAATGTCAATACCAATGATTTCTAGAAACTGATCTGTGCACGTGTTTGTGTCAGTGTGTGTGTGAGAGAGAGAGAGAGAGAGAGAGAGAGAAGTCCAAATGCTACACTGCTCTCTCTCAAAAACCAATTTTTAATAATTATTAATTTATGACCAAACTGAGGATCTGTCTTGCAGTAAAAAGCAGGACTGGGAAAGATATCTACGGGCTGTATCCCACTCTACTAATTGTTTGGAGGACGAGAGTAACATACATACAAGATCTCTATGCAGAAAAAATATGCATACATTTGTTATATTTTACACACTGTGTATTTACTACTAAACTAACACAGAGAGTAACTTTTAAACATGCGAAGAGGTACACATTTAGGAATCTAAAATTCAAGTAAGTGCTATACCAATCAACATAATAATTTCAGTCAACAAACGTAGCACCCTGTGCAAAAAAAGGGAATGATTACAAAATAAAGTCATGCAAACTTACCAAAGAATGGAGGGAAAAGAAATAAAAAACAGGTAAGAGGTTAACTGCGTGAACCAAGTTTCAATGAGACACAAGCAAAAATATTCATAACATTTTGAAGGAGAAATTGGCATGTCTCAAGAGAGAGAGTGAGAGAACGTCCCAGATACGATATACGCAAGAACAAAACTAAGCACCAGAGGGTAAAAACATATGAGTTGAGCAGAAGACAGGTCTGCAAAGCCTTTTAGAAACTCAAGAGTGACTTACTTATACTGATGCAATGTTTTGAATACATATAGAGAATCAAAATAACTTGAAGACCAATTCATGCATTCAGCTGGGAAATCAATATGATCCTAAAATCAATGCCATCATGAGTAATAGTTACGAGGAACAGTTAAAAGTGACAAAGAAAAGTTCAAAATCACTAATGTTGGTATTCACCAATGAACTTTCCAAGAAAATTTAATGGTCTTGGTACTACACTAAAATCGTTTGGTTGGATGATACGCACCACAAATGGCCTTCTTCTTTATTGAATCCAATCATAAGAAGGTTAAGGTCCATAGTCAATACTAGGTCAATTAGTCAATGTAATTTATACCTATATTGGGAAAAGGTCCATGTTTGTTATATTGCAAGAAAAAACAATGAAACTGGATAATAACTGTCGGAATATGGCACAATGACTCGCCCCGTCATTATAGGAGATATTGCATTCTTAATACCTCTATTAACCTTAAGACAACAATCACATCAAGAACCTAACATTTTAAACAAAATAAAACATAATTAAAATACATAGCATCAACCGTTCTCCCAACTAAATCAAAATAAATAAATAAATTATCGTGAAATGCATACACCAAAAAAGCCATCAGCTTTAGCCAATCTAAAATCCACCCACAAAAAAATTAAGCAATACAAAATTTAAAATTTTTATCACTAGAAATACAGTAAATCAGATCTAATGAAATCAGAACAAAATTATGGAAAGAAAAAAAAAACACAAATCAAAACGGAGCTGCAAACAGAACTATAGCTCTAGAATTCGATTCCCCAGCCTTTAAATATCTCGAATCGGTCACCGATAAAAAGGTTAAGATCGTCTTCGCAAATAAAGGAAAAGGATATGAAAGTAAAAATACAATGAAGAAAATCGTTACCATGGTAGCGAGGATTGATCGGAGAAGATCGAGGGAGATTTGAGGAGAATCTGAAAATGAGAAAAATTAGGGCTGAGGAGCAGCGTGCGCTGGAGTTGAGACGAGACCAGAAATGACTTTTTTCACAGAAAATAAGGGCAACGTTTTGTTTGGTTTTCAAAGCCCCAATTTCAGCTTTTCAAGTAGAAATCAAATTATATTCGCTAATTTTGTAGAATAAAAGTGCGTATGGACACTTTCTATAGTTTTTTTTTAAAAGAAACTATTCTATAGTTGTTAGAGTGTGGAAGAGACTCTTCATTTTCTCGAAATTTTGATTAAATCTAAGTAAATTTTTATATTGAAAAGTTGGGATGAAATAAAATAAGTAAAAATTAACGAATATTTATATGTAATGTTATACAAATTATTTTTCAAGCGTAAGAATAAAAATCTTACATGTCAAAATTGAGTCGAAAAGATAAAATAAAACACACTTTAAATCATTAACATAAATTCTTTATGTTAGATTCGTACATCAATTGGTATTAGTGGGGTTCTTTGAAGAGTAAATCGTCATTTAATTTATGTAAGTTAATTTTCTTAGATTTTATATATGAGCAATATTGCTACGTTGTTGTTCAAGGCTTTTCTAGATCATACAACCCCTGAGTTCTCTCCTTTGGTAAGAGTCTTTGATTTCATCTCCTGGGTTGAGAGTCTTTTGAATTCTCTCATGCGTTGTGAGTCTTGGTTTTGTTTTTCTTCTTGTCGTCTTGTGAAGTCAATATTTGGCGTAAAGTTTTTAACAATGTAGGCTTCGAAAATCAAATCAGGGAAAAAAACGTTGACTGCATAGCAACAATGTTGGATCTACACATGGGACAGTCAATGAAGGTATGATGACTTTTAAAACATGGTGATTATGTGATTTTTCTTGTTCGTAAAAAAATAACAAAATTGGCTCATCGATTTGTTATGTCGTTTGGATCATTTCAATTCCTTATTATTAGGTCGAGTCTCCAACTATTGTGGATGATCTTCTCAAAAGTTACCTTTCTTATATGTAAAATTTAATAGTTCTTTTATTTAAGAAAAAAACACTCAAGATCAAACTCAGTTATAAACATATCTATTGTCATCTCTACTTAAAAGTTAAAAGTGAAGGCATACAAGTTGAAACCTAATTTGGGGGGTTTTGTGCAATATCTGTAATTTGTCTATAATCTATACTCTATAACATATTATTGGGGGGTTTTGTGCAATATCTGTAATCTATCTATAATCTATACTCTATAACATATTAAAAAGTGATTTGAGGTTGAGAATTATTTTTGGACCCTTCTTACCATTGTTATCTTTTAGTGTACTCAATTTTGTCTATTTTTTTTAATTGTTTTATTTTATAACTTTATGTAATTACTGTTAATTCTTTTTACCCCTCACATCTTTTAGTTTATTCTATTTCGTCCCATATTTAATTTCTTTTGTTTTTTTAACTTATATTCGATTATAACATGTGGCTTGAGGTTGAGAATCATTTTTTTAATGTTTTTACCTCTACAATCTTTTAATTTTGTTCAATTTCGTCTCATGTTTTATTCATTTTATTTTTAAATTCTACTTAAAAACTATTTTTTATTCGTTTACCCCTATTAATTTTTTATTTGTTCAATTTTTTTCTCATGCTTTATTTCTTTTACCAACTTTACTTAATAATTACTCTTAATTCTTGTTTTTTATTTTAATTTTTAATTACAAAAATTGAAGGTTAAATGAACTAAAAATGAACTGAGGGAGTAATATTACATTTTTTTCAATCTAATTTGAAGACATAACTTTTTATATATTTCTACTATTTTTATATGCATTTTTTTGTCTATAATTGTAGCTCTGGAATTTAAAGAACTCGTTTACATTTATGCAAAATAAAATTATGTTTTAGTTAATGGAGGAGGTATGATAAGGAAATGGATATCTATGGAGGAACCCCCCACATGGTCAGTTGCTATATAGTTACTACTGTCATGATTGTTGAAAGATCAATTTACAAGTTTGAGAAAGTTAGTCAAATGGGTCTATTAAATTAATTTTTTCGAATTATTTTATTTATAATTTTTATTTTTTGAATTTTTACGGTGGTTGAAGACCCCTCCTTAAAAGTCATTTTATCATTTCAATTATTAATACAAAACTCGCTCGTAAAAATGCGTGTAAAAGTCAACTGTGCATAAGATTGGTGGACGGAGGGAGTATATAATTGAAAATGATATAATAAAATCATAGTTCAATTATTCAGATAATTGACGTAACCCAAAATAATTTCAATTTGAATTTTCCAAAAATTCAAAATTTTAATTTTATTTGATGATTGAATAGATCAATACATTCTTTTTCTTTAGGGTGAATCTCATGTGCATCCAAGTGCACCGTGCATTCATAGTGTATTTTAAAATCATGTAACTTGTTATACTGTGTTGTATGAGAGAATTTACGAGGTAAGACCCACCTCGTAAACTTCTATCTATTCGACGAAGAACATCATGTTCGAATAGAGGTAAGACGTTTTCCATATTATGAGCGACCTCAATTGGTTGCTATTTAGGAGAATCTAGATACAGACGAGGTCGATGAGGAAGGACACTAAGAATTAAATGCGATAGGATGTTGGGCAGAGTCTTATAGCAGGATATCTTCTTTAAACAACTAGAATATCGGTGTGAAACGACGATGTGATAGCTTCAGGTACCTACTTCTAGGAATGATCAGATAAGTCGGGTGAAGATTCAGGATTTGTCCAGGTGTCACCCATCGAACAAGTCGATCTACGGTGACGTTCCGTAGAAGACCCGACAACTGAGATTTCCAGCAACGAATAATATAGCGGGCATTTAATGCACGAATTGTAGTTAGCTAGAGAGTGAGATTCACTCTACAAGATTGTACTATAAATAGAGGCATTAAAACCATAAGAGATCCACATTTAACTTACCAAACCTCTCTCGAGTTATCTTCTCAACATTTATTGAAGAACATTAATTGTGTTCTTCAATCATTTGCATTAATTGCACAAATTACACATTAATTACTTGTTGAGGCACATTTGCATAAGCCGGAGCATAAGTTAGACATTTAGTGCTTTAACACTTTGGGAGAGATGGATGTTAATTTGTGTTAGGTTGTACCCCGTCTCATGCATGAGACCGTCCTCATATGAGTTTTTGTCCTACTTGTTTGATTAGCCAAACCTTTAAACCGCACCAAACATATTTAACTAGATTATTTGGCTATCAACGTACTGAAAAATGCAATTTTTTACACTGAATTGTGCAATTATTTTTTCATATTAATAGATGCACGGTTTAGTGTTAATAAATTGCATATTTCAATATAACAAGTTGCATGATTCTAAAATGTACTATAAGTGTACAATGCACCATGATGCATATAAGACTTAGCATTTTTTAAAAGGTCAAATAATGACTTAAACTCATAAATTCACGTTATATATATTGATGTTCTAACCATTTAATTTATTTCAAATTATTTAACGATATATATAATGATTTTTTTGACAGGAACGATATATATAATGATATTTTAACCATTTAAGGAGTTGTTATGCTGTGAAACTTGTTCACCGTGAAATTAATTTTTTTTTATAGGCATACTCTTTAGTAATATAAGTCACACCATTCAGTTATCACTACGATATCCTATGCTATAATATAAGTCACACCCTTCACTTTTATGAGGCATAATCTTTAGTAATATAAGTCACACATTTCAGTTATCACTACGATACCCTATGCTATAATATAAGTCACACTCTTTAGTAATACTCTTTATAGTAAAAAGTTACATCATTTATAATAAAAAAAAGTCACACTCTTTAGTAATATAAATTACACTCCTTAATCAGTTTCACTTTAAAACTTGTTCACCCAATGTATTGCCCACCCCAACTAAAAAGAAGGCTGAATTTCATAACATTTTTTTTTCTCAACCTCTCCCTACTCAAACCCATGACTTCGTATTTTCATAGTGGTGTTCTAATTATTTGAGATATCCTCCTCCTTGAATTTTGTAACAATTGAAGACCATTAATTACAATTAATTTTGTCTTTTTAACTTAATTTCGTTTACATTCGACCCCTCAAACCTAAAATTAACTGCCGTTTTCCTTTTTATCTTTTTAATTTGGGAAAAGTCTAGTCAGAAGACTCAGAACACCTATTTTTCAAACAAACAATTATTGTTCTAAAAAAAAAACAAATAATTATTAAATTTAGAACTATTATCTAATTACGTAATACGTACACATATCATTAGATTACTCCCAAAGTGTGCGCAGCGCATATTAGCTTTCATCGGACGGCGAACCTGTCAACCTCTCTCCCAACTGGTTCTCTCTCTCTCTCATTTTGTTTAATCACAAAAGCTTTCGATCTGTACTGTTTCTACAATATTGACCTATAGGATTGTATCTATACATATACGTATTTGCAAGTATTTCTCTCTCTATCTCTATCTATGGTAGTGTGTGCGACTTTACGTGTGTGAATTTTGATGATCTAATTTGATGCAGATCTGCGAGTAATTTTTGCTCACAATCTACTATAGACCAGAATTGAGCAGTGAGAAGAAGATTTAGAGGTGTTTGTGAGATATTGAATTGATAGGTCAATGGCCGCACCACCGGCGAGGGCGCGAGCAGATTATGATTACCTCATCAAGCTTCTCCTCATCGGCGATAGCGGTGAGTTTCATTCGATAGTATTGTGTGTTCCGTTGTTTTCAGTATCCATTTTTGGTGTTGACGTTTTTCAATTAGGGCATTTGTGATTATAATTCGAGCGTTTGTTTGGAAACATTTGTTACTGATCGGATCTGTAGGTTGGTGATGTTATATGTGGATTAATTTTACCACATGGCATCTTTATTTGTGAGATATTCTGGGAAAATATGTCGAGAAATAGTTGGAAAGAAATGCTTTGTTGAAATGTTTGCATTCCTAGGTTATTTACTCGTCGTGTGGGCCATTAACTTAGAATTACTGTTAATTGAATATACCATTTACTGTTTTGGTGATTATACTGTAGGGGTGTTAGCATTATGTTTCTAGGCTGTATGCATTGCAGTTGCCTTGTGTTATGCCCTTTGTTTTGGGTGATATTGTCTCATTTTGAATGCTGGATGAAGCTTCAGTATTTTTTTTTCTTTTTTAAACCTTACCTGAGAAGTAAGGCAGGTTGATTTTGGAATTTGGGTGTTTCTTTCTTTGTGGTCCCGTGTGTATGTATAAAACTGTATGAATGAATTTGTCATCAGTCATATGCTACTTCTGCGGATTTGCCTAATATCCTTGGGTGAGATTGAAGAGAGTGAGTTCCTTGTTAAAACTTATATGAGCATAATGTTTTTATGATTTTATCCCATGTTATGGTAAGTTCGCTTTGATGTCAATGCAATGGTGAGAGTGATTACTGTCTTTGCAAGATTCCTAGTTAAAAAATGAGCCATGAGAACCACCAGCTGCAATCTGTTGAGTATTGACCTTTTACTTTTTTATCAATCACCAAGGTGATTATTATTACTTAAGATGAGGTACTGTATTTCCCCTTTTTCACTGGGGTTTTTGAGCTAAAGGTTATCAGGGAGGGATATGTTACATATGTATACTCATCTACTTTACAAAAAATTATCATAGTACTATGTCCAAGGAAATTATTATGAAACTATGAACAATGAGCTGAGCACAATGTGGATTCTATTATATAGTAATGCCATGTGCTATACTATACATGATGATAAAAGTGTATTTTTACACTGCCAATAAGCACATATCTTGTTCCATAAAAGTATGTCCTTGAATGACATCATCAATTTATCAGCAATCTTGAACATGTGGGAGTGATATTCTGGTAAGGATGCTGAAGGAAGAAAATTTTATGCAAGTATTGAAGTCAATAAGTACGCATGCTTTTTGTGTTGGCTAGTTATGTTTCTTGCAATACATTCTGTATAAGGATTATTCACAACACCAAATGTGGGTAAACAAGTGGAATATTTCAGCCATGCAATGAGTCAATGACTTGGTTTCTTCAATCCGTGGCCAAATTTTAAACAAGTTCTGTGTTCGTACATGTCGTCAAATTCATATTCTTAATCATCCGGTTAGGATCAATCTAATATGCATTGATAGTAAATGTATATAAATAAAATAGAAATAAGTATAAATGGATTGAAAATTTAACCTTGTTTATACACTTCTTCATTTAAATATAATTTATATGTGTTTGGGTCGGTGCAATGTCCTGGGTTCTAATCTCTAGAGCTGCAACTACTACTGAGCACTAATGTCTATCGGCCCCAGGCGTTTGGGCATGCGAGGTCACCCCCGTGTTTGGCAGTTGTTGGTGGGCCAGTGTTAGGGTTCTTGGGCATAAAAAAAAGAGCAAGAAAAAAAAAGAGAGCAATTTACGGTGTATATTTAACTGGCTTTTGTATCAATAACAGACATTGTTAACAATAATATACATCTTTAAACATAATATTCTTTGTCTCTATATTTTAGTGCACTGTGTGTTAGTACCAGGTTACTATTCATTACATTTTACATTATTTCATGATCTTCAATCTGCCTTGCGAGGAATATATCTGATATTGACTCAATAAGAGTATTGGAGTATATATTTTCTACATATGGACAAGTAAATGCTTTGAAATGATATGTTACTTTTTTGCCTTACCCCTGTGTTTTTAACCTGCAGGTGTGGGTAAGAGTTGTCTGCTTTTGCGATTCTCTGATGGTTCTTTCACAACTAGTTTCATTACCACCATCGGGTAAGATTTTAATTGTGAAATGTAACTATGGGCTATGGATACTTGATTTTGTTTCTGATTTGAGGTGTAAAATTCATCTGTAGAATTGATTTCAAGATAAGAACTGTCGAACTTGATGGAAAACGGATCAAGCTTCAAATTTGGGATACGGCTGGCCAAGAACGATTCCGTACAATCACTACAGGTAGATTCCTTTTATTGTCTTCTTAAAGTTGTTTTATTTGTATATTTTCTTATGATCTTGTGGATATGCATCAGGAAGGAAGATAATAAGTCTGTCATCTAGAAGAGCAGTAAAATAGCCTTTAAATTATGGAAATCTTTTATCAAATTTCTCTTTTATTTTCAAGTGTATCAATGATCTAGGTTACAGTCATTTTTGCTTCCTGTTAATACGTGAAAGAAAAGTTAATGTCCAATTTTATACCTCTGTTCACTCCTCTGGTTATTGGTCACATGAAAATTCATATTTCTCATGCTATAGTTCTCGTACTCAATTTTCTTCTCCTTTTCCAGCTTATTATCGTGGAGCCATGGGCATATTGTTGGTTTATGATGTTACAGATGAATCATCCTTTAACAGTAAGGTTTCATTATTATTTCTCTGCATGATCTCATTAGTTATTGATTCTTACTGTAGTTTTGCTTCACCTGGATATTGTGAAGATATCATCAACCTAATTTTTTGGTCATACATGTATATCAATCAAATTTGTTAATTTAATAGTATTAATCCTATTAAATGCCAATTTTGGATCTTCCAATTCTTTCCCGGCCTCTTCTTCCCCCAATTCCATTCTCCCAAAGAATTATGTAGAATAATGGATTCTCGAGAAGAGAGGAGCCATAAAAAAAGGCAATGGCCCATCATTTCTTCTCTCTCCTATTTAAAAACTTTTTTTGCAATGTGTGAATTTTTTTTTAATTATGTTGTCTCTGTGAAATGTCAATAAGTAATTTTTGGAGTCATAAGAAACATGTTTCTCTAAATTTTGTGGATGAGAAGTGTATGTTATCCTAAAATAGAAACTAAATAACAAGAGTTAGTCCAAAACAAATAAAAGGTATTAGATAGTTTCAAATGTTCAATATCCATATTGGTTTTCCTTTTTTCTTTTTCTTTTTTGCATTGTTTTTCTTTACCAGAATGATGTTTGATATTAATGGTTCCTGGTAAATTGTTTGTGATTTTAAAATTTGGTTGCTTTTTGTCAACTGTTGCTTCCATTACTGTTAAAGGTCATACTTATATGCACAGATATTAGGAACTGGATTAGAAACATTGAACAACACGCTTCGGACAATGTCAACAAGATATTGGTAGGAAACAAAGCTGACATGGATGAAAGCAAAAGGGTAATTCTCCTTTACATAACTTCATTTGTCATGTGTGTTTACTTGTCAATTCTGATTTAGGGGTAAAGAAAAAAGAAACCGAAGAAAAGAAAGGTATACTTGACCTGTTTCTTTTAATCTAATAGTCTGGGGATTAATGACTATTGTTCTTTTCTTAAAATTTGACGTGAAAATAGTTCAGATTAAGTAGAGTGGTAAAAGCTCACATGCACTTTTCTTTCCAATCCGGCTAAGAGGGTATTTGGTTGTTTCTGAAATAATCAGATGTTTCGTCTTCATTTAAGAGACGTCTTGAGAATGATAAATATGACACTCTTTTGGGTATGATGTCCGAAATAAATAAGGCACTCTTCTTGAGAATACAGTTTTCACTATTTATAAGATTTTGCTGAAATTTTATCCTGTTCAGGCCCAAGGTCACACATTGTAAGTTACTGGGTCAGTTTTGTCCCACTGTGGAATCTATAGATTTTAAATGGAAACCAAAGTCATCGTATTTTCCCACTAAACATGAAACTTCACGACTTCCCCCCCCCCAATCTACACAGTTATTAATCTAATACTTTTAAACTTTTAACAAATACTTCACAGTGTGTATAATATCTTGATAAGATTATCTGTCCATAATCAATATTTTATGAAATTCTAGCTATTTTGTGTTAACCACTAACAAGTGCAACAATAAGTTTTAGGATTTGAAATCAGAAATTTACATTTTTATAAATCACTTTTGCTTTATGGTGGCCCTGGATTTCAAAATGAGACACACTTGCATGAGACGGTCTCATGGTGAGACGAAATATAATTTGGGCATTGCGCTTTAACACTTTGGAAGGGATGGGTGTTGATCTGTGCTAGTTTGTACCCCGTCTCATGTATGAGACCGTCTCATATGAGTTTTTGTCTTTCAAAATTGTATTCTGAATATTACTAAATGAAATTTCTGTTGTGCACATGGTGCAGGCTGTGCCTACAGCCAAGGGTCAAGCCCTGGCTGATGAGTACGGGATCAAATTCTTTGAAACTGTAAGTACTTTCATATCTTCTAGAAGAAATAATTACGGTTGATGCACACATGCATTTAAGGATGTACCGTTTGCTGCAGAGTGCAAAAACTAATCTTAATGTGGAAGAAGTTTTCTTTTCAATAGCTCGCGATATAAAGCAAAGGCTTTCAGATACAGACACCAAATCAGAGGTAAGGAAGTCTACTAGTATATTTGTACAAGGCCCAGTGTCTCCCAAGAATATTTCTAGTCTTTCACTTTTATGCTATGTTTATCAATTTTATTTCAGTCCAAATCATCATTTGTCAAAATAGATTTTAGTATAGGATTTCAAATCCTATAAAATTCTAATACACTTATTTACTTCTTTTTTCAAATACAATTTCCAATACACAATTAATCATCAAATTATTTAGTATACTTTTTATCTACCAAACTTGACACTCTCTCTCCTTTTTCATATATTTTACAAAACATTACTCATTATACTACTACTCAATCATTTCTACACTACTTAAATTATACTCCCTCCATCCCAATCTTAAGGGAAGTCTTACTGTAGTTGAGAATTTCAAGAAATAGTGATAAAGTGATAAAGTGTTGGGGGTAGAAAGAGTTGTTTATTAATATTTTATGTGATAACGTGATAAAGTGAGTATTTCCTTTTTAGGAAAGGTTCTCTTAAGATTGAGACAAAAAAAATGGAAAGAGTTCCCTTAAGATTGGGACGGAGGGACTAATAAATTTCACTATCACCTACTTTTTCAAAATCTTACCTATCAAATCCTGCAAAATCTAAACTCTTGGAACTCACATATACAATTCTAAGTACACCTTTTCCTATTCATAATATCTATATACTGGTAAAATGCCAGCTTCTAGAGTCAGTTTTTTTATGGATGGCTGATTCTTTGTCTGTATTGCAGCCCACAACTATTAAAATCAATCAACCCGACACAACTGGTGGAGCAGGGCAACTCGCCCAGAAGTCCGCCTGCTGTGGTTCTTGAACGCCCCAAAAATATCAAATGGAGAGTGCTCGGGTGCTATGCTGTTGTGAAGGAGAAAAAAAAAAGAAGCTATTTCATGAAGATTTGCTTGTTCTTAGAATTTCTTTTCTGGGAATTGTTCTACTAGAGTGCTAATGTTAAAGGTTCTTTTTATTTGAATACTTGGAATTTGGGTCTTTCCTTGGCTTTTAACCCTATTTGACGCAGGTTTCGGATTTTCGTAATGCTAAATTCAGTTTCTTTGATAAAAAAGTTCACAGTGTGTGACTTGTGAAGGGACTTTATCTTTTTTATTCATGTAATATGTCACACTTTCATCAGGAAGCATATGTATTGTGTATATTAGCAATTCGACGTGATTCATTAATATCAATTCGAGTGTTTTACAGTCACAGTGTTCCATTGAGATTCTTGATATCACGATTCCTATATGACAAGAAAGTATCAAAGCCACTTTCACTGTCTGGAATAAAATATGGCGCAGATTCGAACAAGGTTTGTGTTAATGTGTTTGAACCATTCTTTATTTATGAATTGTACATCTTAACATATTTTATTAGTTATATGACTTCAAAATATCTTTAAGACACTCATAATTTAATTCGTAAAATATTTTAAAAATAATCTACTTTACATCATGCACTGTGGATGGACGACAATAGAGATAAAAAGAGTCACTTTTCATACTAGAGAGAATTAGGAGTGTCACAATGGTGCATCTAATGAATTGTCCAATGATTAAATGAATGTAATTTGCAATTTAAATCATTGTGGTATTTTATTGGACATGAGAGAGAAGCAAATCCATCCAGTGCATTGGACAAAAAAGAGAAATTATTGTGACAGTTTTTGTTATTTTTTCTTTCTTTTTAATTCTAAATATCATTATTTAATAAATTTTTGATAGTGTACAAGGGTCCACAAGAGTATATATGGATGGATGAATCGTACAACTATGGGTGCACGGTTAGAGATGTTAAACAGATCAGCACTAACCCATTAGGGCCAGCCCTACAGGGTCGCGAGCCTAAATGAATTAGGGCCTTAGCGGTTCACTTTTAAACAGACGTTTAAGAGCTGTAACCCAATCCCTAACCCTAGCGGGCCTCGGGCTAAACGGGCGGGCTACACTATTTTTTTTTCTTTTTTATTTTCTATATATTTGGATTATAATTGATTGATATATTAATTCGGTTAATTTAAAATACTAGCAACTAAAATGTACATACATGAGTTTCCCATAAAGACTACAATTTCTTATGAAGTTAGAAATAATAAAACTTTGATAGACAATTTATTATTTATATTCATTTATTATAATTATTTTATTTATATATTTAATATTTATATTTTATGTATATCTTATTAATGTATTAGATCAACATAAATATATACTCCCTCCGTACCACTCTAAGGTTTCAATTTCCTTTAATGGTAAGTGTGTCTCCACCTTTTTTCTCCATCTCTATACCCTTTCTCTCTACCTTTTTACTTTTCATATTACATCTCAACCATTTAATATTATGTTTCTTAATCCGTGCCAAAAGCAAAGAGAAACCTTAATATGGGACGGGGGTATAAAAAATTAAAAAATAAAATAAAAATTGGATCGGGCTGGCGGGCCGACCCTAACTCACTAGGGCCAGCCCTACAGGGTCACGAGCCTAAACGGGTTAGGGTCTTGTCGGTTCACTCTTAAACGGGTCATCGAATTGTCAACCCTAACCCTGTATTTTCCAGGGTTAAACGAGCTGGTCCTATAGCCCGCGACCCGTTTAACATCTCTATGCACGGTGCACCTGGATGCATATGAGACTTACTCTAATTTCTTTATTTTTTTAAAAGAAAAGTAATTCTATTTGCCGCTAATTTTATCTAATTTAGTACACATGTTATTTCCAAGAGTCACTTTCCAGTGCACCTCATGCACCAATTCAAATTGGTGCAATTAGATTCATTTTAATTTGGATGAACTATGCACTATAAACTCTAACCCCTAAACAATAAACCCTAAATCATATATGAACTATTCGGGCCTAATGAACCATAAACCACTTGGGCTGAGTGAACCATAAATCACTCGGGTCGGGTTTAAGTCCGTGTAAAAAAAAATAAAATAAAAAATAACTCCTAAAATTAAATTGTACCAAATTGATTTACAATAAATAGTCTTATGAGAAAATTTGTCAACTCCCAATTTGCACAAACACAACCCAAAGACAAGCGCACAAAAGTGCCCATAGAGTTAACAAAAGCAGACGCCCGCCCGGCCGCGGCCATGCCCATCGGGCCATGTTATGTTCATAAATTTGGGCGGCCGCCCATCATCTAGTCGGACCTACAAAAATTTCAACCCAAACCAAATATGGGGCTCAGCCCCTATATTTAAAGATTCCACTCGCTCTCGTTCTGATACCTAGATAGGAGTGCTTTCACTATCGATTAGGAATGGGATTGGAAGAGATTCGGCAAGAAGTCGATTACGTATCTAAGACGGATTGAAAAGCTTCCCGGATCAGTCCCATCATATTAACTCAAAAGAAAAAGTCAATCGAAGTCCTCTTCTTTATACGATGAAACCGTGGTCGCCACCCGCGGCGTAGGTAAATAGAAATGGAAAAGAGATGTTTCCAATTCATTAAAATGTGAAGCTTTTTCTACAGGGCCGGCCCGACCCATGATTTTTTTAAAAATTATTTTATTTACTTTACAAAATTACATTATTTCTTTGTAATTCTTTTGGTATTTTTCTATCCTTATCAATTTACTTTATTTTCTGATTAATAATAATTATAATTATTAAAATACAATCTTATGTACATGAAAACATTAAACTTGAAAGTCTTATTTTATTGATTGTGATTGTTAATTATATAAAAAAAACTCGTGGTTTGACAAATTATAAAAATAAATTTCTTTAGTCTTTTATAGTTTGTCTGAAAAATTCTGAAAAAAAAAAAATAAAAAAATTTGTCGGGCCAAAGCAGGGACGACCATGACCCGTCGGGCCAAATTGACCCAAGCCTTATTAAAAAGTAGGCCAAATGGTAAGGTAAAACTCGTCCATTTTTTTCGGGCCTCTAATTTTTTAGCCCAGCCCATACTTGGCTCGGGTTGGTCGGGCCGGACCATCGGGCCGGGCCCAAATTGCCGGCTCTACCGTGCCCATAGCAACCATCGGACGGCGACCCTGTCAATTTCTGTCTCCCAACTGGTTTTTTTATTTCATTTTTCTCTCTCTCTCTAAAATTATTAATTACAAAAGCTGCCAATCTGTCACGTCTCTAAAATATTGACATATCGTATTGTATCTCTAAAGTACATATACGTATTTCCAAGTATTTTTTTTCTTCTCCTTCTTTCTCTCTCTATCTTTCTCTGTGCGACTATACGTGTGATGATGATCTAATTTGATGCAGATCTGCGCGTAATTTGTGTTCAATCTACTCTACACCTGAGATTGAGCAGTGAGTAGGTGATTTCGAGGTATTGGATATTGATAGGTCAATGGCCGCACCACCGGCGAGGGCGCGAGCAGATTACGATTACCTCATCAAGCTTCTCCTCATTGGTGATAGCGGTAAGCTTCTCCTTACAATCGAAACTTTTTATTTTCCGGTTTAAAATTTTCGTATATGGTGTTTTAAATGTTCTTCTTTTAGGCGTTCACGCGTTAATTTAAGTGTTTGCTTGGAAAAAGTTTGTTTATGCTTGGATCTGTAGGTGGATGATGTTATATGCGGATTAAATTTACTGCATGGCATCTTGATTTGTGATGTTTTCTGGGAAATATGGCGTGAAATACCGAAATAGTGTGAAATAAATGTGTAGTTTTTTAATTATTTGCTGAAATATTTGCATTCCTTGGTTATTTGCTTGTCGTGTGGGTGCTTGGATCTGTAGGTGGATGATGTTATATGCGGATTAAATTTACTGCATGGCATCTTGATTTGTGATGTTTTCTGGGAAATATGGCGTGAAATACCGAAATAGTGTGAAATAAATGTGTAGTTTTTTAATTATGTGCTGAAATATTTGCATTCCTTGGTTATTTGCTTGTCGTGTGGGCCACTGACTTAGGATATTGTTAATCGTGAATAATATACCATTTACTGTTTTGGCTATTATACTGTTTTGGTGTTGGCTGTATGCTTTAAAGTTGCCTTGTGTGGTGTCCTTTTTTTGTTGTTGTGACATTGTCTCCTTTTGCATGGACACCGAGCTACTCTTTTCTATATGTGTAAAAGCATTGTTATGAAGTTATGTTTCGCTTCAGTTAAGATAAATTGCTGGATGAAGCTACATAGTAGTTTCTTTTTCTTTTTTTGAACCTTACCTTAGAAGTAAGGCAGGTTGGTTTGGGTGTTGCACCCTTTTTGGTTCTGTGTGCATGTGAACAAAAACTGTATGAATGTCATTATCAGCATTCATATGTTGGTTCTGTGTTTGCCTGATGTCCTTGGATGAGATTGAAGAAAATGATTCCTTGCTAAAACTTACATCGGTTACATGTGAAACATAGTTATGTCCCATCATAAGGTAAATTGCCTTTGTATGTCGTTGCAATGGTGAAAGTGCAGATGTTCTTATGAATCTGTAACATGGTGGACATTTTTAATGACTTGGCCAACAACTAAAATGAGTGAACCATGAAAATTGCAATCACTTCCAGAAAATATATTTTCATTGCTATCATGAGCTGTATGAGCATATAGAGTTTGAGTGTGTTCTTCCTATAAGACCTAGGTGTTAGTATCAGACAGCTGCAGCCTGCAGTCTATTTGAATATTGGATCGTACCATTTTATCAATCACCAACTTGAGTATACAGTCTCTTAGGTATGCTTAGGTATTTTTACGGACTTGTTGGGCCTTAAGTTTTTGGTTTATGCTTAACTGTAGAAACTTCTGGTTTTCATTTGTGTAAATCACTAAATCTGTATGTGAACATGGCTTTGAGTTATGCACTCCTTTTCCTTGTAACTGGCCTTTGCCTTTTCCCACTTGGGTTTTCGAGCTTAAGGTTTCTAATGAGGGTTATGTATACTCATCTCCTTTACAACAATTATTATAGTACTGTGTCCTAGTAGAGTATTATGAAACAATGACTGATGGGCTGAGCTCGATGTGGTTTCCACTTTCCATTAAATAGTTATGCCATGTGCTATTCTTGATGATAAGTGCACTTACACTCCCAACAAATAAGCACATGTCTAATTACATAAACGTTGTACCTTGTAATATGACATGTTCTTTCTCAGTCACCATCAATCTTGTACATGTGGGAGTAATATTCGGGTAAAGATGCTGGAGTAAGAAAATTATAATGTGGAGGATTATTGTTCCGGTTGTTTGTTGGTCTATTTGGCTAGAGAGGAATAAGATAGAGTCTTTGAGGATCTTCATGAATCTTTAGAAGATGTTTGGGGTTGGGTGAAGTTTAGACTTTAGAGTTAGTATTTGAGCTTCTTTTCATAGAAGGGTTTTTGCTTGTCGAATCTTATGAGGGATTTTGGGGTAGCTTTACAGTAATGATGCTATAGACTGTTGTGTAATTCTTGAGGGATTTCTCATCCTCTCTTTTTTACTTACTAATAAAATTTATGTTTCCCTTTCAAAAATTAAAATAAAAAATTAAATGAGCTTTTTCTATTGACCAATTGTTCTTGCAACACATTTTGTATAAGGATATTCACAACACGGTCAACACCAAATTTGGACTAGCACGAGTGGAAGATGTAGCCTCTAGGACATGCAATGACTTGGTTTTCTTCAATTCGTGGCAAAATTAAGCAAGCCACTTCTTGTACGTGCCATCATTGTATTAATGACTGACATTGTTCACAATAATATACATCGTCATTTAAACACAGTATTCTTTGTGTCTATATTTTACTGCACTTTGTGTTAGCAATAGGTATTATTCACAAGATTTCACATTGTTTGGTGACTTTCGATCTGCCTTGTGAGTAATATATCTGTTATTGACTATAAGCGTACTATATATTTTCTGCATAGGGACACAAGTAAATGTGGGAATGATTTACTCCGATTTGCCTTACCCCTATGTTTTAACCTGCAGGTGTGGGTAAGAGTTGTCTACTTTTGCGTTTCTCTGATGGTTCTTTCACAACTAGTTTCATTACCACCATTGGGTAAGATTTTAATTATTAAACATAACTATGGATACTTGATTTTTGTTTCTGATTTGAGGTGTAAATTTCGTCTGTAGAATTGATTTTAAGATAAGAACTGTTGAACTTGATGGAAAACGTATCAAGCTTCAAATTTGGGATACAGCTGGCCAAGAACGATTCCGTACAATCACTACAGGTAATTTCCTTATTTTGATCTTCTTGAAGAGAGATCTGATTTATTTGAATATTTTCTTTTGATCTTGACATCTTGTGAATACTGATTAGGAAGGGAGATTGGAAGAAAATTTTGTGGATTTTTTTTCATCAATTTGATCTTTTACTTTCAAGCGTGTCATCTAGTTTACAATCCCTCTTGCTTACTGTTAATACGTGAAAGAAAAGTTATATGTCCAATTATATACCCCTCTTCATTCTCATGCTTCTCTACCTGAACCCAGGAACATCTATATTTTCTGCTTTGCTTAAAAAAATGTATAAGCACTGAATTCTGAGCATTGGTAGGCATGCTTGATTAGTCAACCATCAACTCTCATAATAGTAGATTGGAAAGATATTTATGATTTATAAATAGCATGTCATTTATTACAGAAGAGGAGTCACATTCTTTCCAGTGAAAAAAAAGAAAACACTTTACTCTATGTATGCTTGTATGGAACTTCACAGTTTATGATAATTTTATTATCTAATTATTGTTCACATGAAAATACCTGTTCATCATGCTACAGTTCTCATAGTCAATTTTTCATCTTTTTTCCAGCCTATTATCGAGGAGCCATGGGCATATTGTTGGTTTATGATGTTACAGATGAATCGTCCTTCAACAGTAAGGTTTCTCTATTTTTGCTCTATGCGATCTCATTAGTTATGGATTATTAGTGCATCTTATTGTGACTTTTAAAATTATGCTGTCTCTGTAAAATGTCAATAAGACATTTTTGGAGTCATGAGAAACATGTGGCTTCTCTAAACTTTTTGGATGCCATGTGTACTGTTATCCATAATAGAGACGGAAATAACAAGAGTCAATGCCAATATCTTGATTGGTTTTCCCTTTGTTCTTTTTTAATTAGTTTTCTTTTTACCAGGATGATGTTTTATAGTAATGGGTCCTGGTAAATTGTTTGTGATTTGATAATTTGGTTACTTTCTGTGAACTGTTGCTTCCATTACCGTTAAGGGTCATACTTATATGTACAGATATTAGGAACTGGATTAGAAACATTGAACAACACGCTTCTGACAATGTCAACAAGATATTGGTAGGAAACAAAGCTGACATGGATGAAAGCAAGAGGGTAAATTGTCTTTCACTTCACTTCATTTTTCATGTGTGTTTACTTGTTAATTCTGATTTCGGGATATCTTGGTCAAAAGATTGGTATAGTTGGCTTGCTTCTTATCAACTAAAATTCTGGGTATTAATCCCTATTATGCTTTTCTAAAAAGTTCACTTGAAACAAATACTTCTGCTTCAGTAGGACGGTAAAAACTCATAAGCACTTCTAATGCTTTATGAATAATCTTTTTGTTACTTATCAAATAAAAAAACTCATAAGCACTTTTCTTTCAAAGGCATCTGGTTAAAACAGTCTTTGGAGTTTCTAATGAATGAGCTACCTTTTAGAATTAATCAGATGTTTCATCTTAAATTGAGAGACTTCTTGAGAATGCTAAATAAGGCACTCTTGGGTTTGAGTCATGATTTGACCTTTCAAGAAAAAGAAAAAAAAAACTGTCAAACTCTTTGGGTAGAATAAAACTTTCACTACTTATAAGTTATTGCTGAAATTTTAGTCATGTTCAGTTAAGGTCAAGATCACTCATGGTAAGTTACTGGGTCAGTTTGGTGTAATCTATAGATTTTAAAAGAAAGCTGAAGCCAATATATCGTGAATTTGTGTTAGTAGCACAACAATAAGGTTTACGGTTTAAATTCTGAAGCACATAAAAATCAAGAACTTTTTCTTTTATAAATTTCAAATTTGTTATTCTGAATGAACTTTGTGTTGTGCAGGCTGTGCCTACAGCCAAGGGCCAAGCACTGGCTGATGAGTACGGAATCAAATTCTTTGAAACTGTAAGTACTTTCTTATCTTCTATAAGACATAGAATTACAGTTGATACACATGTATGCATTTAAGGATGTATATACCATTTGGTGGTGCAGAGTGCAAAAACTAATCTTAACGTGGAAGAAGTTTTCTTTTCAATAGCCCGCGACATAAAGCAAAGGCTTTCAGATACAGACACCAAAGCAGAGGTAACGAAATCTCCTAGTTTATTTGCTTTTGTTGTTACATGGCCTAGTAGCCCAAAAAGAAATTCCAAGTCTTTCGTTGTTTTGCCATTTTGATCACTTCATTAGAATGTCAACAGAGGCAATTTTGATGAATTTGTGAATGAGTGCGAATTTAGTTGACATACAAAATGACGTGGATTAGGAAGAACAAATCTGGTGTTTAGTTGACATACAAATTTAGGAAGAACTCTGGTGTTTTAAGTAATTACTTTGGGGTACAATTCACGCAGATTGAAGCAATATAAAAATACCTAATCTAAGTGACACACGTGTTGAATTAAAAATGACGGAAGGGGATTTCATGCATATTTTTATCAAACACAGGGGGTTTAGTGCATATTTTATTAAAAACAGGGGGTTTTATATTTTCTACCCTAGCTTTTATAGTCAGGATTTCCATTGATGACTGATTATTATTGTCCAATTGCAGCCTACGACTATTAAAATCAATCAACCTGACGCAGCTGGTGGAGCAGGCCAACTCGCCCAGAAGTCCGCTTGCTGTGGTTCTTGAACACCCCGAAAATATCAAATGGAGAGTGCTCAGGTGCTATGCTGTTGTGAAGGAGAAAAAAAAACATAAACAGAAGCTATTTCGTGAAGATTATTTGCTGGTTCTTAGAATTCTTTATTGAAATTGTTCGACTGTGCTAATGGTATAGGTTCTTTGTTTATTTGAATTATAGTGGAATTTGTGGCTTTCTGGCTTTTAACCCTATATTTCCTTTAAAATTAATACACGCAGGTTTCGTATTTTCCAATGCTTAATTCAATTATGGAAGCACATTTCTTCGATAAAATTCTGTGTGTGACTTGTGGAGGGACGCATCTTTTTTATTCATGTAATATGTCACACTTTTATCAGGAAGCATATTTAATGTGTACATAACCGATTTGACATCATTCTTAAATTTCATGTTCAAATATTTTTTTTAGTCGCAATGTTCTCCTATTCGACTAGATAGAAGCAACTCCACTTCCACTGCACATAATTATACATTTTGTAATTGAAATAAAAATACGACATTCGAGCAATTTTAGATCTTTTTTTGAACCGCCCCCTGTTATAGAATTATGATATTTGAAGATATTCATAATTCAATTCCTAAAATACATAATAATAACTACTTTTCATTATGCATTTAGGATGAAAAAAAGTAGACATAACTTTTAAGAATTAGAGAGGGGAAAGGAAAACCATTGAAAGAAAGTGGTTCTATCTATCCTCTTGAAAACCATAGAACCGAACAAAGTTGATATCTGTGGTTCAGCTTCCTTTCTATGTTCAAGCAAATACACAAAAGTGAACATATGGAGAAGAAAAAGGAGAAATACAGAGCGATAACGAGCAGGGCGGGAACGGATTCCGAAAGATGGAGTTGCGATTTTGTTTTTCTCCCAGGCATTACAACAACCGTGGTTACACTTCTTCAGAGCTTTGTCAACAATTTCATACATCTAATACTGTGACACTCGCAATACTCATACAAATCACTGATTTCGGATGATTACATAGACTCAAGTTGGCAAATCCAGACATAATTTACGCGAATAGCCAGATTATACTAATTAGCCTACAAATGAAAGACTATACTACCATCCTATATTTAAATCATGTACCCACAATGAGAAGTACCCTCATAGGTTGAGCTCTTCCTTCCCATATATACGTTGAAGCTCACGAGTTGCTGCTTGGAAAGATTCTATCAAGATGAAAAAGAAGAAATCAGTAAAAAGACAAAACCTTCAGATTTTGGGTAGCATGTGTGAATTTCACTACCTTTCCAAATGCGAAAGGCTTTTTGATTTATTGAAGAGCCAGTTACTGTCTGAATTGCATCAAATAGCATACTTTCTGGGGTGCTTCTCAACTCCTGAACAATCTGATATATCGTCTTTCCATTCTCAAAGTATATGTGGTTGTTCGGGTGCTTTGTCTTGCAACCAGCATGACGCTCAAGCTCAAACGCATTAAGTGCCTTTTAAAAAATTAAATAAAACAATAATGATCAAGGAAATAAGTCTTAGATGATCGTTATCTGTACTTGATCAAGTATGCTAAGTAAGAAACAAGGAGAATAAGACCAAAGTGTTACCTTAGAGTAGTTACAAGCCTGACATCCACAAAGATAGCCAGAGCCTTTGATGATACCACGGAGCTCCTAATTACAAGGAAGATATACTTCTTGTAAGCGACTCAAGAAGAAGGAGTTGGTTTTATGTGAAACAGTTCAACCATGCACCTGGCTTGCAACTATCGCTGCAACTATCATTTTATAGTAAACTAATACCTTTTAATAAGACAACTAATACTGTTTAAAAATACACACAAAATGCAAACCAGTTGCACGGTAAAACTGGTTTGCAAAAGACTTTGCCAATACGGGGAATGGTGAGCTATAAAGAGCGAAAACCATACAAATAGAGAAACTTACCTCCCTTGAGACAGAAATATATCTCACTGGCACCCCATCAAGCATACCTGTCGCTATCAAACTCCTTACATTGGACGGAAAGCTGTTTGGTGCTTCTTTCCTATTAGCTTTCGTCTTAGATGTAGAATCAACTTTGGGTTTAGGCATCTGAAAAGTGCTCAGATTAGTGTTTCCATTTAGCACATCCACCTCCTTTTTGCTAGGCATTTCTGATGTTTGTGCTGAAGATTCTTCATACAATAAACTATAGCTACTAATAGGCCTAGCCAGAGCTTCCATTACAGATTCACCTTGATACCCACCAAATGATATAGTGTTATTCTCCCCTTTATTATAGGAGTGAGTCATCGAAACAGTATTCTCAAGGCTTTTCTCAAAGGTTGACCCCATCGATTGACTATTTGCTTCTCCGATGTCATAGGAATGACCCATCAATGTGACGTTTCCACCTTCCTTACCAAAAGGTTGCCCCATGGATATAAAGGTATTTTCATCCTCCATGGAAATCCCCATAGATGCATGCAACACATTTTCAGGGTCTTTGACCTGATTAACTTTAACTTTTTTAAGTCCACCATAACTTACTCCTGCTTCAGTGTCATCCAGAGCATAAGAAATCGATAAACCAAGGGAAGAATCATTCTCAAAGTGTTCACTAGGAACTTTTTTCTTCTCGCTCAAACCATCAATTTCAGAAATGGATATATTTCTGTCAACCAAATGTATAGGTGTGCTGGTCTCAGGTCCAAATAAACGATCCATGAATTGGTTCGGCCCTGATTGAAATCCGGAAGAACTCTCCCATGAAAGTGAGCTTGGAATTTCAATCCCTGATTCTAGCTTCCCCGCTGGAGTCTCGATGGCCTGCTTTTTGCTAGGAAATATATCTGGCTCTGACATATCTAAGAACCATTGGCGGGCACGTTTAGGTTCCAACCTAGTCGAGTTATCAAAAACTGCATCTCCATCACTCACATTTCCACCGCCCTTCGGCATCCAAAATCCTTTGTCCTAATAAGGCAGACGCAGGATTAAATCACAGAATTATATCAAACTACATGAAGAATCACACTCATTGCAGGTGAATAAATTCACAGGGACGCAGATGATCTCAAATTAAAGCTGCAACCAGTAAATAATATGCAACCTATTATATTGCAGTTGCAAGGCCCGTGAGAAACAAGCACTCTCCTCTCACCAGGTAGAAATATATCATTAGACTAATTTGGCATTTGAACTATAACAAGATCATCTCCCTAAATTTTATTCCCAACATGAAATAGTTAACTCTTTAGTAGATTCACTCAATATGAATTATTCAAAAATCACAAGTGAAATGATATCAACTTTCAACTCCATATCTTGCACACAGGCTATGCAACAATCCAAGCACCCAGCAGCCCTGCTCCCCACCCCCAAAACGCAGAACAAAAAGATGGATGATACATATGGGCGTTCAGTTATATAAAAAAATAATAATCAAATAATAGCACAATTCTAAATATACACTCACCATTTGGTCGATTAGCTTGGCTGTACGGCGAGTCCCTAAAATTGAAAAATAACAAAATCACAGTTTTATCGCTTTTCCACATCGGCCGATCATTTAGCTGCACTTCAAACCTCACAATGAAAAACGAGACTGGCATTTTGTTAGGAAATCAGAAAATTTCAGATTCAAGTCAAAATCCCTAGCACAACCAGGACGCTTTCTAAAAAAAGAAATCACGCACCTGAGATTACAGTCTCTGACTCTGTGGGCGTCTCCGGTGAAACTTTACGGCGCCGATTTGAATTAAAAATGAATTTTAGGGTTTTATATGGTCGTGGGTGGGAAGAGCGCGCTCATATTGTGCCTGAGGAGCACTCGATTTTTGCTCTGAGGGAATACTAACGTGTACCCGGGACTACAGTTCAATGACGCCATCAATCTTGACCCTCATTTTTTCTCCTTAATTGGGTTTAACTTTACGGGAATTCTTTCTATTTATTTCATAATGGAAATTCATTTTTGAGTGATTGTGTAAAGGTTTGTATCTTGGCAAGGTCTGACAAGACTCTTATTCATAGATTTTTAAAGCGTCGAATCTTGTTATAAAAAAGTCAAGAAATTATTTTTCAAAAAAAAAATCTATTTGTTAATATGTGAACATAATTGCGTGTTTCTTTATTTAGAATAATAATTGGCGTTTTTTTTTTTCAGTATAATTCAAGACGCCTTAAAACGACTATGAGTCTTGCGGTCTTGGCCGGTCTTGGCGTGAGACCACTCTTGTGTAAAATGATTAGGGATAACAATAGTGTGGGTTCAAACCCGAAGATGCACTGAACCTGCCCATTTTGGGATGGGTTTGAACCCGTTTAAGCGGGTATGAGACAGATTGTGATTTTTATATGACTCGTCGGCGAATCTATCATTGAACCCACCACATATAATATTTTTATGTACATGTATGTATATTTATAAATATAAATTCATATTATTATATATATTGTATTTTAAAATTAATTTATATACAATCACAAATGATGTTCCACCAATTCAAGATAAAGGATGTTATAGAGTAGTGTCTTTACTTATAATTATGTATTTTGCTTATAAGTATGTATGTTTTGCCTTTATCCATATCTCTAAAAATCTCTTATAATTTTAAGATTATCCTTAATAATTAATTTTCTCTCACTAAATCAATTGCTCATGAAATCATCTTCCTTTTCTAATAAGGATGTATTTGTCATTAATATTCATTCTTAATTGACAAAAAAATTGTGTGAAATTCAATCAATATGGCTAAAGAAATAAATAAGTTGAGTTAATTTAGACTTTATGTGGGTTAAATATACACCCCGTCTCAAGAAACTAGATATATAAGATAATGAAATGGAGTAGCTCAAGACCTCGGGTGATTAAAACATCACTAGATATGTTGTAAGGTCACAAGTTTGAATAAAACAATTTGACTTTAAAAAAATAAAAATATATATATATATATATATATATATATATATATATATATATATATATATATGAGACAATCTCACACAAAAGTTTTTTTTTTTTTAATTTCACCGATCAATTTTAAAGCATCAGTTATTTGATATCAGAATTAGTATACATATATACAAGGACCTGTAATAACCATGACACTGCTCATATAAAGCACTCAAAACACATTTTAAAATTCCAAAAGTGTGGTTATGTTTGTTTGGGCTACTCGAAGATTGAAAAAATTCTAATTGAGAAATTCATGATTAGTAAAAAAATGAGCTGGATTGTTGTGTATGTTTAGTTGATATGAGAAGAAAAATAATGAAAAAAAAAGTATATTGAGATTATTTTATTATAAAAAATAAAGTGTATATTATTTGAAAAATAAAAAGTATGAGAAAAATTGTAAGAAAATATAGATTATGATTTTAGTGGATTTTGAAATTTAACTTGAATAATCCAACAAACAAACGTATTTTTGGTTATAAAACTTTGAAGCTGGATTTGAGAAGCTCATAAACGGTTGCAAATGTGAAAGAGCACAAATGTATTTAGTTGCAAGGCGAGGATTATGATTATCATATTAGCAAATAGCAAATAGCAAATAGCAAATAGCAAATAGCAAATAGCAAATAGCAAATAGCAAATAGCAAATAGCAAATAGCAAATAACAAATAGCAAATAGCAAATAGCAAATAGCAAAAATAGCAAGCAGTCTCAAAGCAAGGATAAATCGCTCCTACAAGTAACATCAAAATTTCTTATTCCCTTCCATCAGTGATTCATGCAGTCATATGTCAACAATTATAAATCAATTTTTGGTAAAACTCATCATAAAAAACAAGCTCAAGGAGCAACAAGATTAACCTTAAAATCGGTTATTCAAGAATCTTTAGTCTCAAAGACAAAATGAGGCAAATATACTATCCATAATATTAGAATGATCTAAATTAAATGTATCATGACAGATCTCACAAGTCACAACAAATCACCCGCATGTTGAAGCAATACCTGTCAAAACAACATTTCTTGATCCATAATATCACCCTGAAAAATACTTGACCAGCTTATCTCTCGCGGCCGATCCTTTCTTATCAACATCACAACAAACTTCTTGCTTGTATCCTGGATCATGTTGAAGAATTGAAGGAAAGTGTTCCAAATCTTCATCCTTCTCCTTATCTATAACAATGTTATGAAGAATGCAACAAGCTAGAATAATCCTCGGCAGCTTGTTCATTTCCGGTCCCTTACATCGCCTTTGATCAACTTCCAAGTTTCTTTCAACCTCACCAATGCCTTACGGGCAATGAGTTGACTGGCAACAAGCCTCTCGTTGAAGTCAATTTTGCCCCTTGACAGTTTAAACCCTTGATACGGGGTCATGAGCCAGGGCAACAACGGAAAGGCTTCATCACCTATTATGTACTCTCCAAGCTCTGTCACTTCAGACAGGAATATCGGGCTCCCGTAGAGAATCTCCCCTGTTTGGCTTTTTTTATAGAAGTTCGTGCTTTGGAGGACCAAAGACTCTTTTATGTGGCCCGGCCATCCAGCAACTACGTCTCTGAACCTCATATCAGCATCCACAATTGCCTGCAGAATCATGCTGTACTTTTCCTTGTCATCCAACCAACAATTAGAGTCCTGATCGGATGGCTTCAGCTGCATTGATATATGAGTGGTGTCGATTGCACCACAACAATTTGGAAGCCCTCGGATTTTCTCGAACTTGTATTTCACCTCGGCCAATTCTTCTTCGGTGGAAGGCCAGGCAAGGTGGAGGAGCCGCTTTTCTTCAATGGCCTCAACGAAGAGCCATGTCACCTGGGAGACGGTTGATTGGTCGGTCCCAAACGAGTTGCCGATTAAAACTAACGAATTGCCAGAGACGAGTCTTGTGAGTGATAAGGCCACTTGGTCTTGAAGGGACATGGGGTTACCACTTGTGAAAGTATAATGAGTTTGGGACATCATACGATCTTTGACTAGTGAGCAAATGTAGTCGAAGGTTTTTCGGGACATCCCAAACATACATCTGAAGGTGTCAACTCCACGAGATGTCGACGGCTCACCTGCAAGACACACAAACAAGATTATACAATCTGAGACTCAGATGTAGACAGAAGTGCCAAAAAGCAAAAATGCTTCAGCAATATGACATGGTCATCTATTTTTTGCACAGAAGCAAAAGTTAAAAGATATATAGTAACAGGAATTTATATTTTGTTAAAAGAAATATAAATATTTTAAAGGACCACTTGACGAAGACAAACATTAAATAATTTGAAACAAGTCACTCTACGTGAGAAATTCTAGCAATTCCTATATTGATTTGAGGACAACTCCATGGATAGGGTTGGGGAACTGATTTTCCACAATAACAGAAAGCAGCATCACACACTAAAAAAAAAAGGAAAAAAAAAAAAACGATTTTTACAGAAAATAGATGAAAATTACGTCTACATGAATGATATGCTGGTTTATGTCCATGAACGTTTCAGCCAAACTACAATATTTTTTCTCCATTCAATCTTTCTTTTCAGCAAAATACACCTGCAATCAAGATAGTCTAATGCACAACAAATTCCTGCTGTTTTACACATAGTTTGTGTATTCAGATAATATAGTGGTCACGCAAAACTAAAGACTTTATGATGCACACTTGGATACAAGCATGCCATAGTTTGGATGTTCTATCAGATAAATTGGCTGTATGCTTCAAACATTCAAACAACTGAGAACTTTCTGCTAGTTATTATGCTCCCACTTTGGAATTTGTCTAAACAGTCGTTCAAGGATCATCAAAACATTTTTCTATCTTCACAAATGTTGAAGCAAAAACTGAAACACAATGATTAAAATACCACCAGAGAAAAGACAGTAATCAAACAGAGCTCAGCATATTAGGAAAGACTGTTTAAGTGTATGACCTAAGAACCTCTGATATACTAAAACATTGAACTATTGTAATATCTAGGCTCAATAGAATCAACATTTCCTGAAACAAGTTTGTGTTTAATGTAGAGGTCAAACTCTATTCCTATCATTAGAGAAATGAATTGATTATTTACTTCAACATTTGGTAGTGGTAAAGTGTTAACATAAATGCCCACAGCTAAAATCACTGGATGGTCGGCAATGCAGTTAATACAGTGTAGATTTTGATCAGAAAAACCACTACTCCATATACTCAAAATCGATATCTTTACTGATAAAAGGAACGTAAACTAAATCTTCTATTTTAAAAGCCAATGCGTATTTTCAAAAATCTCCCAATGAATTTGCTAACACATTAAACGAACAAAAAATACAGACCAAACCTCGACGACAATTGCATATACCAACAATTCTTTTGCCTATTTCGGTCAAAGTAGCTATCAATCCTGTATTTGAAGAAACAATTTTACATAAAATTTTCGTCTCGGCATACAATCTACCAACAGGAATTTCCTTTTTTGTACTATTGTTGCATTGAAGAGTCAAGCAACTAAATCTAATTTTTCAGTGTCATTAAATTTTTAGCAGTGATTAAAAAGGTTTAAAAAAATCAATTAGGAATCCTACTTGAACACATACTTACAATTCCTACAGTGACAAGAAGAACATCAACTGTAACGTCAGAAAAAAATCGAATTGGAGCAAAACAAACCCTCCATCCAACCAGAAGCAGATGAAGAAACACCCCCTTTAAAACTTTCAGTGATCATCAACAGCAGGAAAATAAATATTCAACATAAATAAAAATTATTGAAACACGCTGCAGAAAAAATAGAGAATTTAACATTTATAATATTACCAGCAGTTTTCTTCGACAAATCGTTCCACCACTCTCCAAATCCATCTCCTGAAGACCCGGGAATCAAGGATTTCTCCTCATTATTATTTTCCACCACCTTATTCCTTCTATTTCTTCTCACAGGTGCCATTGATAGAGAGAGAGAATTCAATTGTCAAAACCTAGAAAATCCCACTGATAACAAGAAATCAAGGAAACTGTGTTAGAATTAAAAATAACTCACACCCATGAAAAAGTTGTAAATTGAATGCCATGGACATAAAAAGACCATGAAAAAGTTGTAAGAACAAAGAACATGCAAGTACAACATCATAGAAGTACCACAAAACATATATGAGTATATATATATGCTTTAATAAGTGTTGAGAGACAGAGTATCAGTGGTGTTTTTTAACATGCAAATTGAAAATGACTATGATAACGAAGCAGAGCACAGATCTTTATGGGGAAGTTGGAGAAATCTAAACAACGACATCTCTTCAAGGTCAGTGTTGTGTTTAAGAGAATGTAGAAATACAAATTGGAGATATAGACATTAGTTCAGGCAGACTATACTTACAAGGGTTCTGGACCTTGAGAGAGAGAGAGAGAAAGAGAGAAGGGTGAGTGAGAAGAGTGAGAGAGAGAGGGAGTGTGGGAGCACAGTATATATACTAATGCTAGCAAAAATATTTCATAAATAAAATATAAATATTGTATTTTTCTATTATTATAATATAGTACCAAAATTGTGCTCTATAAAGAATTCAAGGATAAAAAGTTATTAGATTTTTTTTTGCAGATATAAAGTAAGGTATTAAATATGAGATACTCTTGTATGAGACAGTCTCATACATGAGGCGGGTCTTCAATGTAGTATTTGTTCATATTCACCTTTAAAATGTGATTGAGATAGAGCTCCATAAACCCACGAATCATTTAAAATGAGTAAATATGATCCGTCTCATGTATGAGATCGTCTCATACAAGCGTTCGTCATTAAATATTAATTTGAACACAGAATTTTGTGGGAGATTAATAGATTATCTCACAGAATAATAGTACTCTTCAAAACATATAAAAAATAAAAAAATATAACATTTTTTCAATTAAACAGTATTTTCATTTACTTAAAGAGTAAGTTCAGACCTACTCATTCTCGAATATAATTATGATGGAATCATTAAAAACTGAAATAATAACATTTTCTTTGAAAGTGAAAGCCGTCAGATTTTCTCACTAGAGACCTACTCATTCCTGAATATAATTACGCTGAAATCATTCAGACTTGGGCAAACCATACTTTCTTTAATAGTGAAATTTAGTAAATTGTACTACTCCGTTCTTAATTATCTGTTTGATTCTATCCAAAATGGTGTTCCTAATTATTTGTCACTTTACTAATATCAACAAAAAATTATCTATTACCGCTAATAAATACTAATCATCTTGAAATTATAAACTTATTAATATCATCAAACAGTAATAAATAAGGATGAATGGTCTCATGATATTCTAATTAACGAAAAATTGCTTGGTGTGAATGGATAAAATCAAACAGATAATTAGGAACAAATGTAGTATTACTTTACACTTCACCTATTTGCCGATTTTAAATGTAGCGACAAAAGTTGCACTGTGAATTTATTATTATAAATATAACAATTGAATTGTAAATTTCACATGCATGATTGCATATTTGTAAAATATTGCCATGATTATATCGTGTTCATATCAATAAATTCACATTTCTTTCTTTTTAAGAGTTGAATTAATTAAAAAATAGTTATTCGATATTTAAGTACTAAAAATCAACTCTTCATGTAGAATAATGTTACACATTTCTATACTAGACTGCTAGTAACTCTACCTGACAAATAAATGTTTTCTTTCAAAGAGAAAAATGGTAGACGGACTCAAGAGGTCTATTCATTCTTGAATATATGTATGATAGAATCATTCAAACACGACAAATTAATATGTTCTTTAAAAGTGAGAATTGAGATAAATTATACTCCCTCCGTCCCTCTATAACTTTTCCCTTTCTTTTGGGTGTTTTAATTAAGAAATAATAATAAAATAATAAAAATGAAGGGTAATTTTGGGGATTGGAAGAGAGGAAAAAGGTATGTGGAGTAATGAGTGACAGTTTTTGTAATATCGTGTGAAAAGTGAGGATAAAAATTATGAGTAGTGGAGTTACTTTTTCCATTTATGGAAGGGAAAACTTACTGTGGGATGGATAGAAAAAAAACGTGAAAAACTTATAGTGGAACGAAGGGAGTATTACTTTACAGGTCAACTATTTGCCCTTTTTTAAAACAATTATTAATGTAGCTGCAAAAGTTGAACTTTGAATTTATTATTATAATTTTCACATTCAAATTATAAATTTTCCACATATGATTACATAGTTGTAAAATATTACCATGATTGTATTGTGTTCGTCTCAATAAGTTCATATTTCTTTACCGTAAGCGAAAAGAACTTGAATTACTTTGAATGAAAATAAAAGAGTCTTTTTGATGTGGCATCTAAAAACTAAAACTCAACTCTTCACGTAGAAAAATACTTGTACAATTCTATGTCAGTAACTGTACATAGACATTTTCTTTAAAAGAGAAAAGTGTCGTATGGACTCACTAGAGACATACTCATTCTTGAATATATCACAGTGAAAGAGGGTCTTATACATCAAATGAATTTCCAATCTAGCATTTGAGTCATAGTTACTTTTGAATAAGAAAATAGTTATTTTGAATGGGCATGTAGAAACTAAAACCCGACTCTTCATGTAGAATATACTTGTACAATTTTATGTTAGTAATTCTACCTGATAAATTTACATTTTCTTTGAAAGAGAAAATTTTTAGACATACTTATTAAAGACCTACTAAATCTTGAATATAATTACGATGGAATCATTCAGACTTGACAAATTATCTTTCTTTAAAAAAGTGAAATTTGAATAGGCTGTATTTACTTTACACATCACCCATTTTCCGTTTTAAAGGAAAATAAGTTAATTCAGTGACCAAAGTCACCTTTTGAATTTAATATTATAATTTTCACATTCAAATAATAAATTTCCCACATACTAATAAGCATTTGCATAATATTTCCATGATTGTATTGTGCTCAACTCAATAAATCTTAGTTCTTTCTATTTTTAAGAAAAAGAAAAAAAAAAGAATTACTAAAAAAGAGTTATTTTGATGTGGCAGGTAGAAACTAAAACTCAATTCTACATGCATATTGCTTGCACACTTCTATGTTAGTACCCGACTACCTGGCAAATTTGATTTCCTTTAAAAGAGAAAATTGCCAAACTCAAGTGAGACTTGCTCATTCTTGAATATAATTACGACGAAATCATTTAGGCTTGACAAATTAATCTTTTCTTTAAAAGTAAAATTGAAATAAATTTGTAATGGTGCGCTATAAACAAAGAAGAATACAAAAATTGAGAAAGTTACCTCTTTTGAGATATAAAAATATCTCACTAGCATACTCGTAGAAATCAAACTCCTTATATTGGGCAGGAAGTTGTTTGGTGCTTCTTTTGTCTCTGACTTATTCTTTGATGAAGAATCAATTTGAGTTTAGGTGTCTTAGTAGTGCACAAATTAGCGTTTCCATTTTTGCACATCCACCTCCTTTTTGCTAGGCAAAGGCAACTAATGTGCCAAGCCAAAGCTTCCATTACAGATTCATCCACCAAATGATAACAGCGTGTCTCCCCTTTATTATAGGACTGATTCATCGTAACAGCATTCTCAAAGCATTTCCCAAAGGCAGATCTCGTAGATTGACTAGTTAGTTCTCTGATGTCATAGGAAGGACCCATGGATAAAAGGTATTTTCATCCTCCCTTAGAATGTCTGCTCCTTGGAAATCCCCGTAGATAGATCAAGGTCAACCATAATTTACTCTAGTTTGCCTGTCCTCCAGCGTAAGAAATCGAAAAACCAATGGAAGAGTCATTCTCAAACTGTTCACTAATAACTTTTCTCTTCTCACTAAAACCATCAAATCCAGAAATGGACATATTTCTGCCAATGAAATGTTTAGGCGTGGTTATCTCGGATCCAACCATGAATTGGTTTGGCCCTGATTGAACTATGGAAGAATTTCCCACGAAAATGAGCTTGGAATCACAATCCCCATATCTAACTTGCCCGTTGGAGTCTCCAACGGCCTGCTTTTTGCTAGGAAATAAAACAGCTTTTTGGGAATCCAAAATCCTTTCCCCTAGAAACTAGAAAGACAGCAGATAGAGTTGAGAAATACATAACGATCATCACATCACGGAATTATATCAAACTAGAACATGGTGAATCACACTCATTGCAGGTGAATATCCTCAATGTAGAAGACATAACGAACTATTACAATAAACAAATTCACACAGATGCAGGATTTATCGCTAAGTTCCAACCACTAACCTTGCAGAATTAAGTGATATGCAACCTATTATATTGCAGCAACATTAGACTAATTTATAACAATTTAACATTTGAACTATTACAAGGATAATCCCGTAAGTTTTATTCTCAAGATGAATTAGTTTTACTTGTTTGAAGGTTCAGTCAATATCTTGAATCATTCAAAAATCACAAGTGCCATACAAATCAAGTGAATCAAAAGTAAAACGAGATCAACTTTCAACTCTATATCTTGCACACATGCTATTTAACCCCCAAAAAGCAGAAGAAAAGGATGGATAATATACATGGACGTTCAGAAAAAATCAAATGATTGCACAAATTTAGATATAAACTTACCATTTGGTCGCTTCGCTTGGCTATAAGGTGAATCCCTACAATTGAAAAATACGAAAATCAAATCTTTATCGCTTTCCCACGGCGTTCGATCCTTTATTTGCACTCCAAAATCTGAAAATAGAAAACCAAACTGGCATTTTTTAAGGAAATCAGAAACTTTCAGTTTGGAGTTAAAATCCCTATCAAATCGAGCAATTTTTTTGTAAACACATCGCGCCACTGATATTACAGTCTCCGTGGGCGGTTCCGATGAAACATTCCGCCCAATTTTACTAAATTAAGACCTTCGGTGGGGGTACCATTCCTCCTATAACCGTACTCTATTTTAGGATTTAGAGATAAAATTTTAAACAGTGAACTCCATATTTAAAATTTTACTATTCATATCTTTAAATTCTATATTTATTATTTTATTAATATTTATAAATATAAATAATTATATAATGAATTGATATAATAATTACCATTAGAGTTATTTTATTTTTTGATTAGAATTATATTTAATTAGTGTCACTTTATATTATAATTATAATTTAATTTAAAATTTTAATAATTAATTTTATTTTACAATTTAATGTTTATTATATTTAATTTTATTTATATTTATAAATATAATTATACAATTAATTGTGTTGTAAATATATTTATTTATTGTGGACATTATTTTGCGGGCTTTAGGACTTTAGGGCTTTTAAAGTTTCAGCCCAAATTCTCATTATAAATACGTCTCCCTATTGTATTGCCGTGAACAGAGATTACAGAGAAAATAGTGAAACTCTCCTGACTTGATCGCCCCCAGAAGTAGTCCTTTGTGATGAATTGGGTAAATAAATTCGTGTTCTTCCATTCCTCCTTATCGTTATTCTAATATTTTACAACACGTTATCAGCACGAAAGTTCTATTCATTAAGTTTTAGAATTTTTGATTGGTGGCCAAAACTCCAATTTCAAGTTTGGATCTGCAGCGTGGAGCGCCCGCAAAAAGTCGGTACGATAGTATTGTGTTATAAATTAATCTCTTCATGATCTGATGGTTAGTCAAAAAATTTGCGTGCGCTTATGGAAGAATTTCACATTCTGCGATTTTATGTGTGGTTTTGGGAGATTTGTTTAATGAGTTCTTTTCGCCATGCACTACACGTCATCAATAAAAAAATGGCCTCAAGACCCTAAACCCTAATAATCCCTAAAATATTTAAATCATAAATCATATTTGAACCATTTTGGTAACCAATTGAGAATAACCACTTGGTGGGCGATTGAACCATGAACCAATTGGGCCGAGTGAACCATAAACCACTCGGGCCGGGTTTGAGGTCGGGTCGGGTATTTAAAAAAACATCTAAAACTGAAATTAAAGTTAAAAGAAAATCGAAATTGAAAAAAGAAAAAAAAGTTAAAACTAAAAAAAAAATTAAAAAAAGATTTTAAAATTAAATTGCACTAATTTTATTGGTGCTTGTGGTGCACAAGAGAATTTTATCTTGTTTAATCGCTACTCTCGTTTCTATTATTTATAATTTGAATAATTATAAATTGCTTGGTAATATTTGTTGCAATTGATTATTTTTGTGGGGAAGCATTAAGGCCTCCTCAAATGGTATATATGCAGCTATATTTGAAATTAATCAATTACTGAAGTTCGTTAAATAAAATAAAATGCATGGATTGATTATCGAAGCAGATGCAGATCGGGTTCTTCCATCATTTGATCGAACGGTATTTATCTTCTACCTCGGAACACTTGAATTTGATGGATCTATGACCTTTTCTTTATGACTGTGATTTATTTATTTATTTTTAATTATTGGATACCGCTGTGAGTAAGAAATGCAGATAATAATGCAAGATTCCAATTTTATACTCATACATGATTGCATTGAGGGGTGATGTAGGAAATAGTGGGACATAATTTTTTGATTTGATTAAATTGATAATTATATTATTTTTCCGATAAATGTTTCTACTTCATCGAGGATGACTATATTAAATTTTCACTATGCATTTGACTAATTTGTCTCTATGTTGAGTTTCTTTTGGACTTGATATTGGTTATTATTCATGTTTGGTTATATACCTTCCCTGTTGGAGACGTGCCAAATGCCGAAGAATTTTTTCCTGTTCATTAGATGAGGAAGCAGACAACTAGTCCACTCTTGAACCTCCTGAGCCTTTAGACATGAGTCAATATTTCATTAGACGATTAGGAACCCTTAGCGTAGGGTTCCGCTCTGGTAAAAAAAACTTAATAATCCCTTTTAAATTTCAGTAATTAGAAATTTATAACTGCTTGTCGTAGTTTAGGCTTGTGAATTATTTGTTGTAGAAATTATGAATTCTATTAAAATTTCTTATTTGCCTATTATTATTGATTTTTGCGGCTGATTGTTTCATTGAAAACTATTGAATCTGAACTACATGTGAAAGTTTATATCAATTTTTTTTTCTTACAGACAATTTGAGTAAAAAAAATTATATTGTATTTCTAAAAGAAAATCTATCAAATTTGCTCTTAATTGTAATAACTTCTTGACTCGAGCTTCCCACGTTGTGATTCATTTTGTTATACTTGTTTTGAGTGGAAACAATATAAATTGTACCTGAAAACTTTTCAACTAGAATTGAGTCCTTACATAATTATAAGCAAAATAGAATATCATCGTACTAGTTTGCTCGAAGCAAATATAAACATAGAAAATGAAATTTTTTTGAATAATGTACTAATTTGCCTAAAGCAAATTTAGTCAAATTATGAAATGAGCGGTTCAAAATATGATAAGTCGAATTTTGACTAATTCTATTTTACATAGTGTGTCAAATAACATAATCCCTTACGAAAATTAATTTATTTGTGGGGCTTGTGCAAAGAAAAAATTATAGTACGACATTCTCGTACCAAAATTGGAATTGTATCTTTTATTTTCTTGAATAGAGTCATGAAGATACTTGTGGACTAATATAATTTGCCAGAAGCAAATTTATTGCCAATATTATTGAATTTAATTTTTTTTTGGTTATCCAATAAAACCATTTGAATGGTTAATATCGATAAAATTCACATTGATGACATTTATCGATGACATTTAATGATCACTATATGACATTGAGAATTAAAGTTGAGCATTCAGTCTCTTACGTCCACATCTAGAATTTTTCTGCTGAATCACTAATAAACTTCCAGCAAATTAATTAATAGACCATTATTGTAGAATTCCAACTTACCTACTTCATGTTGGGGGACATGAAATTTTACATAGTGCTACACTAATTCAAATCCGACTCACTGCATATCAAGAATCCCCATTTTATAGCTAGTGCTTAAGAATTAAACATTTCTCATCTGCAAATATTTGATTGTGCAATAGTTGTTTCTATACCACCACCATAGTGTACCTCAATTCACGAGCCAGTTGACTGATTGCACATTTGATGAAGATCATTTCTCGGCATTAGGGGGAGATAAGAATTTAAAATTCAATAAATGCCGAGAAATTTCATGGAATATAAAAAGATCTTCAATATTTAAATTTCGCACTAGTCAAAGTGAACTAGAAGTTCATAGTATAATTAACTTGCAATATTTAGCAAGTTACCTGCCAGATTAATTTACTGATGATAAAGAAGTGACTAAAACACATATACTTATTGTAAATGCACCACAAAAAGTAAATGTGCTAATTTTAGGCAAATATATATGTTAATGCCCCTACACGCCAGAAGCGTAAAGGACCCCTTATTATGTGAGACATAAAACTGCGGTAATTACTAAAGCTAGCAAATATATTCAGTCACTCTTGAATTCTCTTGAAGAGATTCATCCCAAAGACGAAAAATTCTAGTAATGAAGCACGTGCACAAAATAATAAGAATACTAGAATTGCGGAACAACCAGATCAAAATATTATGGGAAATTATGAAGATCTGGTTGATATAAATATATAAATTGATATGATTTTATAAATACAGGAGAAATGTACTAATGTTGTTGAAAACTTATTCACCGTTTCAATTGCTCTTACTATTAAAAATTTGGATCCAGTACCCAAAAGTCAATAGTTGAGCCGGAAACTCTTTGACTGGGTAAAATAGGAAGAAGCATTTGAGCCAGAGCTCGACTCGCTAATATTTTTGGCTTTATCGTACATACACCCAGAAACGTTATCCCTGTTGGATATAAATGTGTATTTCTACGAAAAGAAAAAAATAATGATGTACAAAGCGAGATTAATAACTCATGGGTTTTTGCAGAGACCCAATATTGATTTTATTAAATATATACTCCTGTTATGTATGAAATAAAGTTCCGCTACTTAATATCTCTGGTAGTAAGTAAAAGTAAATTTAGAAATGCAGTTGATAGACGTTGTAACCGCATGCTTATATTGATCAATAGATGTCAATATTTATATGAAGATCACTGATGGATATAAAATTCCTCTGATGAGGAATGGTGAGAATCGTACTATGTACAATATTAAAATTACAAAGGTCATTACATGACATAAAATATTTGGATCAAATATTCCACGATCGACTCAATTAATTCCTCCTGAAGGAGGAATAAATAAACTTTGAAATATTTCCTTGCGTGTTTACAAAGAAATTATTTAGGTGGTGTTTGTATTATCTCAATTTATGGTGATAATCTAAATATTGTTGGAACAAGTAAGAAAACTAAAGAAAATTAATTTAAATCTTAGAAATAGAATTTCAAATAAAACCCTGGGTGAAACCAAACATTGTCTCGACCAGCAGATCGAATATCTCCCTAAAGGGAAATGAACTTTTGTATACCAGTCAACTTACTTGGAGGAGATATTGGAGAGATTTTACATTAAATTTCATCTACTTAGCACACTAGTAATTGTTCCATTCCTTGAGGTGGATAAAAACAAATTTAGACCTAAAGAAGATACATATGACTTGTTAGGACCATAAATTATTTATCAGAGTGTCTTTAGTGCATTACTATGTTTTAAGAACTGCACCAAACCCAATATTGCATTTGCAGTGTGTTTGCTTGCAAGATTTAGTGCTTCTACTAGGAGACACTGTAAAACATTAAGCACACGTTCGATATCTCAATGGTTCACAAGATTGATACTTAAACAACATTTGTGACTCATCTGGTGGTATTATTAGAAATGACATATCTTCTAACATCCTTTATGGAGACAATGTAACTTATATTGCATAGATGAGTAATAGATACATTAGAGGGAACTTGAGAGAACACATATCCTGAAATCCTTTTACCCGTTTGTACTCCAGAAGAGTGATGAAATATCATAAAAAAGACTTGGAAGATTATTGTCTTTGGGGGAGAGATAACTTAAAAACAACCATGAAGATGTGGTCTCAAATATTACTAGTTGTACTTTACTCAATTTTACTAAATTTCTTTTTTTAGAATTTTCTAGTGAGATTTTAATTAGTCGTTAAACATCACGCCGTAATGTCCAAGGGGGAGTGTTGTAAATATATTTATTTATTGTGGACATTACTTTGTGGGCTTTAGGACTTTAGGGCTTCAGCCCAAATTGTCATTATAAATATGTCTCCCTGTTGTATTGCCGTGAACAGAGATTACAGAGAAAATAGTGAAACTCTCCTGACTTGGTCGCCCCCAGACGTAGTCCTTTGTGACGAATTGGGTAAACAAATTCGTGTTCTTCCATTCCTCTTTATCGTTATTCTAATATTTTACAATAAATTGATACTATAATTACAATTAGAGTTACTTTATACTATGTCTCGTAATTTAATGTTTAAATAAAAGTAACATTTTAAAAAGTACATATTTATTTACTTTTTATGAATTTGATAAAAAAAATTAATTATATTTATAATTAATTAAATAATTTAATTAACTAATTAGGTATTTAATTATACAATTTAATTTGATTAATAAGTATAAGTATAAATATCAATATTAATTTATTGTTTAATGATTGTATTATATAAGAAATGAATAAAATACTAAATAAAGTAAAATTTAGAATTTATAGTTGTAGAAAATTTTGAAAATAGAGTACATAAAATTTTATTTTTTAGTATAGAAATCTCTATTTTGGAGTTTTAGGCTGGAGATGACATAAGTTAGGGTTTCACGTGTTTATTTGTTTGTTCGTGGGGGAAATTAAGTTAGGCCATGCACATATTGTTGTTCAAAAAAAAAAAATGCGTGTCACCAGAGAGTGACACAATCAGATTATATTTTATTTTGAAACTTTAAAAAAAAAAAAAAAAGGGTAACCGTTTATTTTTTTTATTTATTTTAATATACGTTTATATTAATAACTTATTTTTTTTATTATTGTATACTACCTCCATCCTATTTTGGATTGATCAAATCAAAATGACACGAATTTTAATGAGATAATTATTTATTAATATTAAGTGGAGTAAAATTATTTTTTGTTACGGATAATTTGGTCCTTTTTAGAGATGAGATAAAAATTAAATATGTTTACGCGTAAATATTAGTGGCATGATATGTAATTTGATAATATTTGTAAGGGACTTGTTTCAAAAGAAAAGCTTACTTCTAATTCATTTATGAAATGAAAAAAATAAATTAGAACATTAATTTTTAAATTTTTAGTAATAAAAATTCAAACTATTTAACTATTTCTTGACTTCTGACATGGAGCCATTTCACCGTGCGACTGATATCACTTCCAATTTTTATCTCATATTAATCCTTGTATGAGACAGCATATCTTGCCCAATTACCTATTATTATTATACCTTATTAAATTTGAATTTCTTTTAAGACTAAATGATAAACTATAATATGTTACACATAAGACGATCTCAAAAGACAATATCAATGCATTGCCAACTGCCCAACACACAAAAATATTTCTTCAGAACATGCACAAATACGTTCTATAACTAAAAAAAAAGACTCAGATCCCTCCAGATTAATACACATCTTTAATCTAACACCTCAAACCTCTATAAAAAAAGTCATGAATCTAACTAAATAAAATAAAACCACCAACTAAACCATATATGTATATTTAAGCAGAACACCTGATTAATGATTATGACTATCTCCCAGAGAAATACTTAACCAACTTATCCCTTGCAGCAGATCCTTTCTTATCAACAGCTTCACAGACCTCCTGTTTATATCCGGGATCGTGCAGAAGAATCGAAGGAAAGTGTTCCAAATCTTCTTCCTTCTCCTTATCTATAACAATGTTGTGAAGAATGCAACAAACCAGAATGATCCTCGGCAACCTGTGCTTGTCCGGCCTCCACAGATCGCCCTTGATCATCTTCCACGTCTCTTTCAGCCTCACTAACGCCTTGTGCGCAACAAACTGACTAGCCATGAGCCTCTTGTTGAAGTCGATTTTGCCCTCCGAGAGTTTTCTCCTGTGAAATGGGGTCATGAGCCAAGGCAACAACGGGAAGGCTTGATCGCCTATGATGTATTCCCCTAGCTCCGTTTCTTCGGATAAGAATATCGTCCCCCTGTTCAGAGTTTCCCGTTTTGACATTTTTTGAAAATATTCGAGCTTTGGAGGACTACGGACTCGTTTATCTGGCCCGGCCATCCTGCGACTACGTCTCGGAATTTCATGTCAGAGTCCACGATCGCTTGTAGGATCATGCTGTGTTTCTCCTTTTTATCCAACCAATAGTTAGCGTCCTGATCGGATGACGTCAGTTGCATCGAGATGTGAGTGGTGTCGATTGCACCGCAACAGTTTGGAAGCCCTCGGATTTTTTCGAACTTGTATTTGATCTCGGCCAATTCTTCTTCCGTAGAAGGCCAAGTGAGGTGGAGGAGGCGCTTTTCTTCGATGGCCTCCACGAAGCGCCACGTCACCTGGGAGACGGTCGAGTGTTGGACCCCGAATAAGTCGCCGGTCAAAATTAATGAGTTGCCAGAGCTAAGCCTTCTAAGTGCTAAGGCGACCTGGTCTTGGAGTGACATGGGGTTACCGCTTATGAAAGTGTAATGAGTTCGGGACATCATTCGATCCTTGACAAGTGAACAAATATAGTCAAACGTTTTTCGGGACATCGCGAACATAGATCTGAATCTGTCTACTCCCCGAGATGTCGATGGCTCTCCTGCAAGGCACGTTAAAAAGATTATATGATCTAAGATTATACAAGATGAAGAACAATTTCGACTTCAATTGGAGTATTTCTTAAGAGTGCATATAATAAGAGTTAGATCTTATCCAACGTATATCACACATTGACACGTAAATAAATGATAAGTTGATAACGCATTTAAACTCTTTACAATCTTTAACTTTCATGGCTGAAGACCACAAAGTAGAACTAAACGAGGTGAAGTGATCATATTGACTGAGACAATGATTATATAGTTCAACTGTAATGATTGAATCCAACTCGAAATGTGAATTATTAAAGAAAATATAGCTTATAAATACAACTTCAACACCCCACTTTCTTAGTCCATGATGCCCTTAATATCATTATATAGACATTCTGTTAATGTACTTCTGCTATGTGTCTAAGACTTGCATGATTCCTGAAAATGCACTCCAAAACAATTATGAAAGAATTTTAGAGTTTATTATCAAATAATGGAAGAGATCAGATCGCCATTCACTAAAAATAATGTACGTATTGAAGTTGCTAAAGAATAAATAAGTTTTTATGATCAAGTCTTGCAAAGAAATTATAAGGCCCTAATATCTGATAGGAGGATACTCCGTTGAGAAAGAACGAAGTTCTAACTCATCTATCTCCACTTAAACAAAATATTAAGACATAGAGTAACAAGAACTTATATCTTGTTGAAGAAATATCAACATTTTGAAGGATCACCAGACGAAGATAAACATTAAAAGAGAACAAGTCACTATTAAATGCAAAACTCTAGCAATTTGAATACTGATTTCAGGTCAACTCCATGGGAAAAAAGATTTTCTGACAAATACAATAGATGACAAATAATGTTGATATCAGTCACATGCTGGTTTATGTACATCAATGTTCCATAACAATGGAAGTTTCAACCAAACTACAATATTTTTCTCCACTAAATCTTTCTTTTATTGAGAATACATCAGCAATCAAGATCATCTAATGCAAAACAAATCCTTTTCTTTTTAGTTTGACCTGCTGTTATAAACTGTGTATTCAGATAACATAATAGTAACAGAAAGAGGACTCGTTCTTTTGTTATTATAAGAAAGTAGTTTAGGCTGTATGCTTCTTCTGTCAAAATTCTAACAATTTAAAATTTTCTGCCAGTCATTATGCACCCCACTTTGAAATATATCTAAACAGTTCTTCGAGGTTCATCAAAATAGTGTTGTATCTTCATAAACAACAAGGCAACAATTGGAATACTTTGATTAAAATATCCTCCATAAAAAAACAGCACAGATGCAACATTATTGATGAAATAGTACAGTACACATCATATTGACTTAGAATCAAACTCAAAAAATATAAAGTGCAAGTAATGTTCTAGCAAGTAAAAAAATAAACTAGATGTTTTTAAGGCAACAGTGCTTATATATTAGGGAAGACGGTTTATAATTACATCTTAGTCTATGACCTTCTGAGCCTTCTCTGATATACTCAAAACACTGTAAATGCTTTCCTTTAAAAAGCCAATGAATAGTTTCCAAAATCTCCCAACGAATTTGCTAATGCATTAAACAAATAACTAATACAGACTAAACCTCGATGGTAATTGCAGATTTCCAACAATTTTACCGTCTATTTTGGTCAAAGTAAAGTTATCAAGCACCATTTCTTACTCAAGATTTTTCATCTCAGCATACAATCCACCAACACGAATTTCCTTTCCGAATCATGTTTGCATTGAAGAATCAAGCAACTAGATCATGTTTTGTTTTCTAGAGTCATTAAATATATAAACGCGCAAACATTTGTCATGATTTTTTTCTAGAAAAATAACAAGAAAACTCAATTAGGGATCCTACTTGAACACACAATTGCCACAGTGACAAGAAGAACATCAATTGTAACGCCTGACCGAAAATCGAATTTCATCAAAACAAAATTCTCAATCCAACCAAAACCAGATGAAGAAACACTCCCTTAAAACACACACTGATCAATTACCAACAACAGCAGGAAAATAAACATTCAACATTCAATAAAAATTACTGAAACACAAACAAACATAACATTCACAAAATTACCAGCAGATTTCTTGGATAAAACATTCCACCACTCTCCAAATCCATCTCCGGGAGACCCAGGAACCAAGAATTTGTCCTCATCATTATTTTCCACTTTCCTTTTCCTTTTATTTCCCCTCAGGGGCGCCATTAACAGAGACAGAGAAATTCAACCGAGTCAAAACCTAGAAAAGCCCACCAATTTCAAGAAATCAAGAGAACCGTGTCAGAATCGAAAAATAAGTTACACCCATTTGAGATAAACCAAGATTGAACGCTATGGACACATAAAGATGATGAAAAAGCTGTAAAAACAGAGAACATGCAGGTGCAAAAGCATATAAGCACCTCAACATATACATGTATGCTTTTGTGAGTGATTCAAGGCAGAGTGTCAGTGGTGTGTGGTGTTTTTATAGCATGCAAATTGGAAAAAAATTATGATAAAAGAGCAGAAAAGAGATGGGCTTTGGGGTTAGCGTTGTGTGTTATGCAATGTGGAAAAACTAATAGGAGATGTAGAGATTAGTTGAGGGTGTAAAGAGTATACATACATGGGTTCTGTTTCTTGTGTACTGTGAGAGAAAAAGAGAAGGGGTGAGAAAAAGCGAGAGAGAGAGAGAGAGAGAGAGAGGAAGGAGTGGGGAGCTCTATATTAGTCCTAGCAATAATATTTCATAAATAAAATACAAAGATGGTTATTTCCTAATATTATAATATACCAACATTGTACTTCATGTAGAATTCTCGGATAAAAATATATTATGATTTTATTTTTTAAAGATAAGAAGTAAGTTAATATCCCTGATTAACATGCACTTTTTGGTGGACATATAAATTTAAAAAGTTGAGTAATAAGTATGGTATGATTTTAAGGAATAATTTTGTATACATTATGTATAAAGTAAAGAAGTGAATTGAATTATGTGTATATATGTGTGGACCAAAAAATAATATCATTTTGTGTAATATTGTGAAAATTGTAAGAGTAGAATTTATAAAGGACATAAGAATAAAAAACGTGTGCACGTTATTATGGGTTGGAGGGAGTATATATTTTCCTCTTCATAAATTTTGTTCTGACTCATCTTATTGGCATCTATTATATTTGTTCTCATATATGGAATAATGGAAACAATCACATTGTCTTCACTTTTTAACCATCACTTAATAATTCAAATTGTCATTGAATATTATTTACAAATAATCACGTTACTTATAAATGGACCCTACAATACCACAAAATACTTTTCCAGTAATTTTTTTTTTGGGTTTTTAAAAATCTTGTTTGAATCTTGAAATTTAAAACTTGTTTTAATTTAGATTTTTAAAATCTGATTTTAAAAAATCTATTCCCGCATCTTACAAATAATCTATAAAAAAAACTATTAATTAATATTCTTACAATTATACTCAATAAATAATATAATAATACATAAATAGAGTAAAGTGAATTTGAAATAAAGTATAAAATGTATTTGAATTTTTTAGGATAGTGTGAATTTTGTAAGATTTAATTTGATATAATTTAAAACAAAATGTGATAAATGATTAGTTGTGTATTGAAAACATGTGTCATTTACAATGGGAAGCGACTTAGTGAATGAAGAGAGTATTAAGTGTTAACCCAAGTTATAAGTTATATACTACATGGTATTTTAACCGGTGGCGGGCCAGAACTTTTAAACTGGGGTACAATTTGATAGATTATTTTAAAATTATTTTATATATAAAATGCATACAATCAAATTAAATCTGCATATAAATTATAACTACACGTTACAATTAAATCTGACGATACTTTAGTTTTTATAACTTATAAGCGACATATGACTTCATCATCATAAATTTGTAGGAATGCATCTTTCTCACTGAAATTATCTAATATATACCATCAAATTAACTTATTTCTAAAATCTATCAACAAATACTATCAAATTATAAATTCAACACAATCAATATCATACAAATTAAATAAAAAAAATAATTATTACAAATACCATTAATATGATATTTTATTTTCTTTATCTCTTCTATTTTGGCTTGTTTGGAGTTGTTTATAGTCTTGTTGGTACTTTTATAGTCAAATTTCTGGACTCATGTGCGAGAACTTAATAAATGACAAACTTATTTTCATTTTTTCTCGATCTTCTGGTTAAAAACTCTAGCGCTTTCTCTTGAAAGTTCAACTTTGAATTGCATATTGAATTTATATAAAATTATATTATTATTTGGGTGGTCTTCCGTGCACCAGGTGAACCGTGTATTTTATATATTATGCGTTTTTAAAAATACAATTTTTTGTATTAAAATATATAATTTATTTACATTAAAATATATAACTTGTATTTATAAAATAAATTGCACGTTTCAGTTTAAATAATTTATGTGTTTAAGTACAATAAATTGTATGTTTAAAAGATACACTATAAAATGCATGGTTCACGTGATATATAAAAAATATATCCTACTCCCTCCGTCCCATAGTTAATTGAATATTTACTGTACGCACATATTTTAAGAAAATAGTTGTTTATTATTATTAAAAAATATAGAATTGGGGGTTAAATGGTAAAGTTGCGGCGTTTGTGTAAATTAAATGAGATAAAATTGATTTTTTTAAAATTAATGACATAACTAAAGTGTAATATTGATGTGTTTGAAGATATAAATAAAGAAAAAAAAGTTATTTTATCACCATTTGTAGAAATATTCAATTGAATTGTGGACGGGGAGTATCATTTAGTAATAAATTATCAGGCTGTAAACAAATTAATTAGAAATTTGGAATTCACAGGGCCGTTCTTTGAATTTTATTATTATTACGAGTATTATTTTCTTGAAAATATAGTTTTCAATTTCTTGGTTCCCAAATTAATAGTTCGCCGGTGAAAATGAGCCCTAGTCAAATCTCCCAAGAAACAAATAATCCTTACATATCAAGGAAGAATAGTTGTTTTGTGCATCAAATGCACGATACAATTCTAATGTATTTTTAAAGTATATAATTTATTATATTTAAACATGTAATTTTTTTATATTGAAACATACAATTTATGTAAATTAAATTAGTTGTTTTTTTTTTCGTGTTATAATGAAACAAGTTAGCATTTTTTTTAAAAAATACGTGATTTTGGGTTTTGAAGTTTAGAAGTCGTTATAATTTCGGTTTTCAAAATTTGGTTTTCAAAAGCCAGACACTTCTACCCATTTAAAGCAAAAATATATCAAATTTAAATCCTTATTTTATCGATATTTAAATGAACAACCTGAGAAGATGTTAAGTGCTTTTTATTGTACGAGAGAGATTAAAGAAAAGGTTTCTTCACAATCAAGAAACTGATTTTTTGGAAAAGAAACAATCTTTTCTTCTTGGAGTATATTCCTTAGGGGACTTCGTTATAGATTTTCATTCCATTTTTCTAAGACTGGCTTGGAAAAAAGACTAAATCCTTTTCTTTTCTTTATTTTTGCAATTTAAAAATTCCGAGGTTCTTTAAAATTAGTATGGCAAAGGAACTATTTAAGGAAAAATTAGGTTCTTTATCATGGTGCACAGATTAGAGGATATCATTAGCAATAAGACAATAGAAATGAATAAATAAGTAGTAACATGTAGATGCATAGCATTTGCAACACCTGCACATTTGAAATGTGAATCTCTTAATTTATTATTGTCGTTGAGGCACTCGACAAGGTTTTATGCATATATATATATATAGGCTTTTATATTGAGAAATTGTGCTACATATATAAGTTACTAAATACCTTGATGTATCAATATCTATTCTGCTCAGCTCCGGTTACTAACATTTATGAGTGCAGTTGGATGTTAAAGATCTTAGCTTTTAAGGATTGATATTGAAGATTGACGCATATAGAGCTAGATCGGATCAATAAAAGAGAGATTCTAGTTGTTTGAGATATTTTATTCAAAGAGAAAGATCTCAAATATCTATCTGAAGTTTCTTTTTGTATATTATATGGATGATCCGATCCGCAAGGACCATGATTGGGAATTGTTTGATCCGGCGAAATAGAATCAACTTGAATTCGGGCCTGTTATTCGAAATCTTAATGTGTCTTTCAATCAAATTATATTGAACATGTTTTCCAAGTCCAAATATTCAATATAATTCCACAAGATCCAATTTCGTTCAAGTAACGAATTCTAGCCAACTGAAAGGATCTTCTGATCAATCCAGAGTAACCCATATGCATGAGGAGTTGCTTACAACCCCAACCGGGAAGGAAAAATTATTCACCACAAAAAAGAACATCGATCATTTTTAAAATTTAGAGAGAAAAGAAAAGTGATGAGGCAGTTTTGATACTTATGATCTTATTTAGAACACCTTACTATACAAGGCGTTTAGCCTTTCACCAATTTGTCAAAAAAACCAACTCATATGTTTATATTGAGTACGACGAGAAAATATATTCACCCAGTCATCAATTCATCATCAAATACAAATATATATTTTGCATGCTTACATCCACATCCACGTACAAATATATTTTGTATCCACATATTTGCAAAACAAAGCTAATCAATTGACTTAATAATGCAAAAACAAGTGGATTAATACCATCAAGTCAGTTGGAAAACAGATACAACCAATGAAGAAAGTCTAAATAGCCCATAATTCATAATTGGCTTAATAATGCAAAAACAAGTAGAATACCATCAAGTCAACTGGAAAACCAGATACAACAAATCAAGAAAGTGAAAATAGGTCATAAGAGAGTCGTAGGATCGAACCTCACAACACCCTGTCACGCAATGCATAGGTTCCGTGCACAAACTTAACCATTTCTTCAACAGACATTTGAAGACCATGTTCAACATCTTATAATTCCTATTTATCCAATAATATTTTTATAAATCACAATCCCGAAAAAATAATTGATATATTAATTTCACGTGAGTGAAAAACTCTCAACAGTTATCCGCTCCGCACTTGGCTACCCACCGTTTACCGTGGGCACGATACGTATTACACCAGAGGTGCTTCCTTCCCGGTCCTCTCGTACTAGGAAAGGTCCTCTCAATGCTCTAATGCCCACAGTGGATATGGACCGAAATGTCTCACAACGTTCGTGTACATAAGCAAATCAGGATATAAACTATAAAACACCAAACATTTATAAGTCTTAAATTGATAGTTTCTATCTTTCAGGCCTCAATTTAATAGTTTTCTATCGTTTGTGTTCTGAATCGATAGGAAAAAAATTTTCAAGCCTAAATCGATAATCTTATTTTCTTTCAGGCCCTGAATTAACATTATTTATTTATATTTTGCTTAGAATACTAGCAACAAGTTTCAAGAAGGAAGCAACAAAAAAAAACCTTACTTTGTATAAGCCTTCTCATACTTTAGGAATCTTTTCATGACATCTTCAACGTCAACATCTATGAGTAAAGCATCGGGTGGACGATCTGCACCCTTGCACAGTTCTAAGAGTTGTTTGTTTATGGAAGTGGTGATTTGAATCCACATTTCTACATCTTCCCACGACGAGTAATCACCTTCTGCTTTTCTTGCTTTGCTAAGCTCCCTCATAAGGATAATATCCTTAAACACAGACCAATTTTCATCTTCCAGAAAGTTTTTGTCCATTTTGTTTTGCCCTTTTCCCTGGATGACAGTGTAATAAAGGATAGAATATTAGTAGGACACAGTGTGTGATGATATTGAAAGAGCTAGCAATCAAGGTGCGTTTCTACTCCATAACACAATCAAATACATAATAACTAATAAATTAAAGTAGGAACAACTCGGACATTAACAAAAAAGACAAGGTATTATGTGCACCATGTAAAGTGATGATCCTTAACAAAAATAGTAATAGTGGCGTACGGAAGATGCACATAATACTTTGTTAAACTGATTTGCTGGATAATCCAACAGAGACTCTGATTTTCCCATCCACCCATGAAACTAAATAAGAATTGATTTTCAAACATAATACTATTAATCAAGGAACTGAAGTTTTGCAGGGTAACAAGATTATTCAAATTTCAAAATCCCTCAAAATACACGCACAGAAAAGCCAAAAAAAAAAAAAAAACCAACCTTATCTCCTTGCTCATTGTAAACAAAAACATTACCAAACTCCGATTATACAAAATCTAATTATCAATTGCGTCTCTGTTGTAGTGGCAGTATTAGAAGATGAAGTTACCCGAGACTCTGCACACAATTGCTAAATCTACACACATCCGAAAAGATGTGTGACATTTGTGTGTGTGTCAGCCGTGTCGTGCGGCGCGCGCCACACATTTTTTTTTCCAATTTTTTTTAAAATTAAATTTGAATTAATTTATAATTTATTAATTATAATTAATCCCATAATAATTAAAAGTAATAATTGATACTCCTTCCGTCCCATAATAACGTACACATTTATTGTTTTCACGTGTTTTTACGAGTGAATTTTTTAAATAATTTAAATATATAAATTATTTAGTTATAAAGTATTAGTTGTTTAATTAATTAGTTACTTGTTATTAGTTCATTTTTTGAAAAATATTAGTTCAATTATCAATTTAAACATTAAAAAATAAATACACAAATTACATGAAAAAATAAATATACACATTATATGAAAAAAAACATATATAAAAAAATTTCTTTATTTCTCCTTATTTCTTTCTCGTATAAAATTTGAATTTAAAATTTAAAAAATGTATAAAATTTATCCTTCTCTTTCTTTCTAGACTGATAATTAGCACGACATCGCGGTTCCTCGTTGTGTAATGTACGGAATAACTCTATCCTGCTTTCAAAATCTAAATGTATACCATTGACAGAAGGGTCATGTGACTGTTCCCAGTATGCAAATATGAATGGTACTGGATGCTGGTCGGTTGTCATATGCAACTGAAATTACAGTTAAAAAATTATAATTATAATTAACTAAAATTAAGAAATTAAAAAAAATTTAAAATAACATTATTATAGTTTTTTCTTACCAATATCCAATGAGAATTGTCGTGCACGTTCCCCAAGACCAATTTCATTGTCGTGCATGATTATGTAACCACGTAAAACGTTTTTGTATAAATCGCATCTTATTCTCAGCTCATTAAGAAGATCGATTCGTATAGTAGGCCACAAGTCGTCGCTTTTGTAGATTGCGAGTACAACAACTCTAAATCCACAGTTCCCATCTCCAATTACATCATTGTAGGATTGAATATAATTTCTCATGTATGGAGGAAATTGGCCCTCCATCGGAGAATTAATAAATTGTATTGGATAGTTAATATTTGTTTGAAAATTGGGTGGCCTACTTGAACTAACGGTACTGTTGCGATGCGGGGCATCAGGAGGTGGGGGTGGGGGCCTCCCCTGGGGCTTTGAAGATGTTCTGGCGAGTGGCCCAGATTTTCGGAATATCTGTTTCGAGTGTCTTCAGAAAAACTCATTGTATATCTTTCTGATGTGCTATGTCTACGAACAGTTTCTGGTGGAATATCCTGTTGCGCATTAGTTGCCTCTACTCTCCACTTACCCCTTTTTTTAGTAGACTTCTTTATTCCTACACTCTTGCCCAATCTCTCCCACCAAGAAGGTTCACGATCGTTGTCTTCATTCTTCTTTTTTTGTTTTTTTTTTCAACCTTCGGCGGTGGAAGAATGTCTTCCGTTTCATCATCGAATAATTTTCTCCTAGCTTTACTACCACCATCATCATATGTTTCGGTGGTAGGTACACCAGAAAAATCTATATCCAATGTTGTCCAAAACGAGTCTATACAATTTAAAGGTATTTGGAAGTTATTTGTCAAGTACCTTGCAAGCTCGCATTGGCAAGGAAGACCATGTGTTCTCCTGAGATAGCAACCGCATTTATTGTCACCCAGCTTCCTATTCATTTCTTCCACAATGAGGTCGAACACCTTATTACTGATATTGCACACTAGTTCGCCGTAAAATTCAATCTCTAGCATATCAGTCCTTGTCTTGTGGCGGCTAAACCTGGATTGCTTTTTGTTCTCTCATATTTGCAACTCCATGACCTGGTGAAGCTTTTTGAAGATGATGTCAAAGTGTTTCCTGCCGCCATCCAGGTTTTTTTTCACCCTATGGTGTTCTTGTTCAACCCTACATTAATAATTAAATCAATTGTGTTTAAATGATTAGATTCAGTATGTATAGGCCCAATAAATATAGTGATGGTTTCATCAGTAAATTAAATCAAGTGTAATAGTGTAATAATGATGGTTTCATCGGTAAATTTCCAAAATATAATAGGTAACATAAAAGAGTATAAATATTATACGGTTACCTGTTAGTGGTGTAGTTTTCGTAGTGCAGATGCTTATCGAGATGTGCCCCTAAAATTCTCGTATCTTCGCAATACTCAATTAGCCACTCAAAACACCTGTATTTTTCCTTTACAACATCCCACCTAATTTTCCACTCTTCAGGTGTGTGCGCCTGGACTGCATAATTCCACCAGAATTTAAATGTCTCAGCATAATTTTTGTTAAATCCCTTTTGGAGAAGAGTCCGGCCGTAAACAGCTTGCTCTACGTGGCGCCTGCATAACTGTGCTTGAGAATTTGGAAAAATTACATCCACATCATTCATCATCGCGTAAGCCCTGTCCGTAACAACTACATTTGGTTGGCTCCTCTCGTACAATCCCCAAATAAATCGTAAGATATATTCGAAGTGTTCATGCGTTTCACGGATCATAAATGCGTACGCGATGGTGAACGTCTTGTGAGTGCTTGTCGCCCCAACTGCCTTAAGTAAAGGCATACCATACATGTTTGTGTTGTATGTCCTGTCAATGATTAATACTTGCGGATACAAGTTGACCATTACAACCGAACATGGATGACTGAAAACTACATCTTCGAGTTCGTTCATCTGATTTGTCCTAAAGTCGTACCTAATTTTTTTTGAAAAACTAATCAATTTTTTATATAAAGTAATTAAATATTAAATTGAATCACGTTTGGAGAGAATGACATAATTTATAAAACAAGCATAAAATATTATTCCAGTATTTACCAGTAATTCCGTTGTTGCAGTAGGTATATGAAGTTTTGCGTTGTGGTAAAATCCTCCGGTCGTCTGTCCTTACCTTTTGCTGTGAATTGTATATTCTCTTTATGTCCGTAGAATTTTGGGGATTGATGGCCTTTACATATCCCAAAATGTTTGTCGAACTGACATTCATTGAATCTAGCAGCTGCACATGTCTATACTCTTCGGGTGTTAATTGACCAATTCTGGAACCCTCTGCGCATTGTGGAAATCGATGATTGTGTGTCCCGTTTTTTACAATAATCATCCAAATATCACGCTCTGGGGGTTTACAAAGCTTTGCAACTAATAAAAAGGGACATTAATTTTTAATGGTTTTGGTATTTCACTCATTCTTTATTTTTTTACATACATATTCGCCACCTTCACTACACATATACCTTACCGTTGTTTCATTAGAAGTACGCCTAAACAATGTGATGTTTCTCATACTGGCCATACTCGTAACAAAAAATGAACTCCTTTTTTTCCGTGTAAACCCTGTGGATGAGTAATAAAATCCCCAGTAACATCTTCGGATATATAATCACCATCATGATAATAACTCATTTTATGAAATATGTGGATAATAGTAGAAATATGTGGATAACTGATAAAAAATATGGAGATGATTGAAATAGAGAAGTTAATTTGGGAGTAGATAGAAAAATTGAGTTGAGAGAAAATTCGTGTTAAAATGAATGAATTTGCATAGGCAATATGTCCCAATTATATAAGTGTAAGATGGAAATAAATTATTTGTTGTGAATTATTATTCTTCACGTGAAATCACAGTATGATAAGTGGGTAAGAGCAGTAGCACGCAATGGAAATTTTGAATCATGTCTGAAAAATGTTGTACGAATAGCAATTATGTCTGAAAAAGCCTGATCCGGAGACACATGCGTACCCGACGCGCCACGCGCGTGACACAAAGCACCATATCGCGCCACGCGCGCGAGAAACATCCTGTCGCGGCACGTGCTAGGTGTGACGCATCACGCGCGCGACAGGCCCGATGTCGCGTCACGCGCGCGACATGCATTTTTAATATTTTTTTTTTCGAAATTCAAAATTTTTAGCCACATTCAATTTTTTTAACCTCCAACCATCCCCGTTAATTCATCCCCCAACCATCCACATTAACTCATCCCCCAACCATCCACCTTCACACCACTATATAATCCCATTCAACACCAAAATATTTCACATTCACAACACTATCATACATTCTTCATCATCCTCCCGCCGCCGCCGACCACCGCCTCCCGCCGCTGACCTCCGGCGATCGCCTATCGTTAATTTTTTTTTTTACAGATTTTAATTCTTATTTTAAACTTTTTTTTAGTTTTATATTTTAACAAGTAATAACATATTTTTATTGTTTGTTTCACAGTCGAAGAATTAGTCCGTTCACCACCTGCTTACCGCCGTCGCCGCCACCTTTTGCAGCCCGACGCCGACCACGTTCAAGGTGTGTTTTATTTTGTAAAGTGTGTATTGATATTGTATTGATATGCTTTAAGGTATTAGTTGTTATTATTTAAGGTATTAGTTGTTTATACTCTTAGATAATATGTTGTAATGTATTAGTTGATATGCTGTGAGGTATTAGTTGAAATGTTGTGAGGTATTAGTGGATATGCTGTTTGGTGTTAGATGATATGTTGTAATGTATTAGTTGATATACTGTGAGATATTAGTTGAAATGCTGTAAGGTAATAGTGGATATGTTGTTTGGTATTAGATGATTTGCTGTAATATATTAGTTGATATGCTGTGAGGTATTAGTTGAAATGCTTTAAGGTATTAGTGGATATGTTGTTTGGTATTAGATGATATGCTGTAATGTATTAGTTGATATGCTGTGATATGTTGTTTGGTATTAATTGATATGTTGTAATGTATTACTTGATATGCTGTAAGGTATTAGTTGAAATTTTTTATTGTTGCTTTTACATTTTCATCTAATGTCATGCATTCATAATTTTGAAAAATAGTAAAAAAAATGCAATGAAAATAATTGATAATAAACTTATGTTTGGATTTTTTATGGATTTTATATCAACCAACTTAGTACGAGTTAATTAATTAATTAAAAGTTAAAAATGACATACTAATTATTTAAAACGGTGGTAGATGGGTATATTTCGAACAAAATGTGAATATTAAGCATTTTTCTATTTAGTGTTACATAACACCTAAATATTTAATACTTAGAGGAAACGACTTTATACTTATTTTTTTTTTAGTTTAGTATGTCAGGCCTCACCCCCGATTGCTTCGAGTGCTCCCGCCTTTGCAGAGTATGCAATCAGTGTGTTCTTGCTTCACAGCGTGCAACACGTGATGCATGAATTCAGCAATCTGAGTGGCAAAATAATGCCGGTGATTTTTTCAATTTCTCACCCAGATTAAACTTCGACCTAAACACCCCTGCTCAACAACCCATTGATGAGCAGTTTAGATAGTATGTTTCATACGAGTCTTCTGTTGATTATACCTTGAAAATTACAGTCCTACACCAATTCCCTACCTAATTTTTTCACCATCAACCCATCCGTTCATGTCCTCCGAGCATATTCCGGCTATGGATACATCTCAGTACTCCATTAACATCGGACCGACGACGTCCCATAAGCATGACCAGGGCCCGTCTACGTAGCATCATCAACAGGACCCATCTACGTCTCATCACTACCCACCACGAAGGTCCTAACAAAAGTGAGGAGGATGAGGATGAGGATGAGGATGAGGATGAGTATGACCAGGATGCAACACAAGACTCAAATTATTCCCGACAAACTTTGGAATGGTTGACGACGACGTCTCAGCTTGGAGGACCTGAAGATCCAACAGTGTTGTGCTCTTTCAAAGAACACAGGGCCAAAACAATATGGGAGGATCCTGTAAGTAAAACACATGTTTTATTTTAATTATTATTTCAAACGATTACGATATATAAATTAACGGGTTCATTTTTTTATGTAAAAAATATGTAGCACTTTGTTAAGGTACTTGATAGCCAAACCAGAAGCAAAAGTATTAGTAGATGGTCGTTGAATTCGTTCAATCCCGGTGTCTCCTTAAATTTAATTAATGCGCCTGGATTGGCCGAGTTGGGGGGTATGATGTTTCCATCCAATAACATGCCCCTCATTACCGCATTCGTCGAACTGTAGCACCCTGAGACGAACAATTTTCATATGCCTTCCGGGGAGATGACAATCACACTCCACGACGTTCAGGCTATCCTTGATAAACTAAATATAAATATAATTTTTATTGAATTAAATACTAAATGATATTTTATTTTATTATTATTTAATTTTACTAATAAAAAATATAATTACTTTCAATGTAGGCTTGAACATAAATGGCAGAGCTGCCATTGTTCCAGAAGGAGCAGATCGAACTGATCAAGCACTAAAGAGTGCATGCTGTAACAAACCCATAGATCCAACTAAAGGTTATTTTAACAATATAAGAGAAGAGTGTACAACCACTGAGACTGACCTGAGTGACGAATCTATTGCTCGAGGTTACCTGTGGTACATGATGGGGGCTACACTATTTGTAGATAAAACGCGTAACGTTGTCCCCATAAGGTACTTAAAGGTGTTGGGTGATGTGCAAAACACCGTCCCTAATTATGCATGGGGAGCCGCCGCGTTGGCGTATTTATATCACCAGGTAAACATGCATCAAGATGTGAGACAACACAGATATGGGGGTTGCTTAACATTACTTGAGGTCAAAATTCAATTTCAATAATAATTAATACATTGTTATCAATTCATTTTTTTTAATAATACCAACTCATTGCAGTTTTTCAGTGTTTGATATACGAGTACTTCACCGAGTTGTGCAAACGCGGCGAAGCTAGTTGTTATGATCCAGAAACCCTACGTGCATTGAAATAGAATAAAAAAATAACATTCGATTCCAGGAGAGGGGCTCGGGATCTTCTACATTATCGCAAGTTATTGGATAATTACCCATCAACCCATGTATGTTTCTCATTCTCATTCTCAATACATTTTAATAGAATATACGTAATTTATAATTTAAGTAGCAAAATGTCTTATAAATATTTTTTTCATACATTATGATCAATTGGACTCCGTTCGGCATTCCATCTAATATCCCTCCCGCATCGTTATTCCACGATTGCGTAAGATTTATGGACTATGCCGAAGGTTATATGCCTAAGAGGGTTGCACGACAATTCAGGAGAGTTCTATTGGAATTTAGAGGCACATAAACACGTAATACATGCGCAACGGAAATTAAAGTTCACCAACAACGAATAGTTAATTGCATAATTAAATACGAGTGGCGTAAGCAATTCTGACGAATTGCATACCTGCATTCCTCAACTATGGTATCCACGTAATGCGATTCGTTTACTAATGCGCACGAGATCGCGCCGTTGAATCCCCGAGATAAATTTGCTAGGAAAATTCTAACTTAGAGATTTTATGGAGAAAATATGAACTCACGTATTATGAATTCCCAAGAGGTCATATACATAGGAGAGACCTAGCTTAAATCTCAAGCTAACCTTATTGGGAAATAAAATCCCTAATATTTATTTAAATAAATCTCTTAGATTTATTTCCCACATATAAATCTCTACGGATTTAAATTCCATATATGACAAATCTCTACGATTTATTTCCATATATATATTAAATCCTACAATAATATTCCAAATATTATTATTGAGAATTCTTATTTAATTAAATCCAATTTAATTAAACATTAATAATAATTAATTCCAAATTAATCTATTATTAATTACTTCTCCATAAATTAAATATTAAATCTAATTAACATTTAATCAACCAACTATAATCAGTAAACAACCATTACTTGTTGTGTGACCCATATGCCCTTATATACCGAGTGATTAGTCAAACTAACGGTCTTAATTGAACCCTAGACAATAAATCAGACATTCTCAATATATGAGGTACGTTGCGAGAAAATGTGCAACTACTTATAACTGAAACATGGGCTATTACGATTTCCTCATTTCATTCACGAATACTCGATTAAGTCTTGAACATGATGAAGTGTTTATTCAAATAACTTAATCATTTTATCTCTAATCACTAATTGATCACTTATGTCACACTTGGCCACAAAGTCCAAGTTGACGTGCATTGGCCAATGACTTTGATCCAATTATGATGAGAAGATGAGTATTCTCTCTAAATCCACTTTGAGGAATGAATCATTTTCTTGTCTCAACTACCACGCACATGCACTTCGTGATGAACCCAATCCAAGCCATATCTACCCATAGACGGGTGCAAGCGTCGGTCATGGTCAAAGTTCATCACTCCACACATGTCGTGCGTATTGACCTCAAGTCAAAGGAGTATCGCATCGCTCCCACTAATCGAGACACCCGTAGACACATATAGTGGAACTACATCATACGGTTTCTCGGATGGGTATACCAACACCCTCTGAGGTATTTGTGCATCCATCATGAGACACCTAATATCTCGTAGTAAGTGAGATCTTACTACACTCTCCAAGAGTATGATGCAAATCACATACCAATCTCCATTGCATCATCAATATCCCTTTCTTGATGATCCTTGATCGGGGATATTTGAGAATCATGCTTAAGTCATCTGAGTTCTCACATACTCAATGACAACAATGATTCAGGGGAACACAAATAAGAACAAATGCAAACAATCAAACATAATATTATAATAAGTGTAATGCCATACATAATATTACATAACCAATAATATTAAACCAACACTGAATATTATCTGAGTATTATGTCCTTATAATAGATTGTCTCTAGGACACTAACACTAACAAGTTCAGCGTATCCCACCAGCACCGCTCAATTTTGATAAAAACCGCTCAAGATTGGGTGCTAATGCAAAGGGGTACAAGAAGGTGTATGGAACCCAAACTGCATACTGGCACGAGATGGAGATTCACTACTATCCACTCGAGCACCTTGGTAGGGAAGCTGTAATTCCGAATCAGACCGTGCAAGACTATATGGATTAGTATGAAAAGATTACACATATCAGAGTGTACAATCCTGCGTTTGGCATAAACAATGTAAAAGTCAACCCTCGTTCAGCGCATCATAGGTTGGGACGCGTTCAACAAGACACGCAGTTGTTGCTCCAACAAGTTAACCAACATCCACAATTTCTAGATTTTGTCCATACTGGAATTAACCAAATTCGCCAAGATGCTGGTATGCAACAAGTGTCTGATCCAAGATATTGGGGAAAACCTAGATATGACCCTGAACAATTCACCCAACCGATGCAGCCTGGTTGGTGGGGCATGTACCCATATTTACAAAACCCGTCCAACAACCCCGACGACGACAATAACATGTATTCTATTTATATTCATCTTGTAATTTGAATGTTTGATGGGTATTTGTAATATCTTGCTTAAGTTGATAATTAATTATCCATTTTTTTACCTCTTGATGTAAAATTTTTAACTTTTTGCGTTTTTAGTAATTTAATATAAATAAACTTATATAAAAATCAATAATAATAGACAATTTACTTATCTAAATTTATAAAAACTAATCTATTTGTATATCTTAGTAAAAGATGAGTGCAAAAAAAAGAACATCAGAAAATGCCAGCAGTATCGATAACCAGGAAAGACCCCCGCCATTGCTGTGGTTGGACAAAGATGGAAGGTAATATCTAATTTTTATAAAAACCTCATGTTTTTTTTAACATTATATAATTCTAAATATGGACAAACTGCTTGGACACGACAGTTTCATCGTACGGTTTGGATTCTGTGTGAATAACATTAGTGCGGGGCATATCTTTGCAATACCTTGACCCAAAATGGACAAACTGGTCCATGGTACCTTCCGAGTGCCAGGAACACATGTGGACTATATTCGAAGTAAGTTTAATCATGTTTGCATTTTACACATATTTTTTTTGTAAAACTGTATGTATATCTTAATAAAAATTATATTAATTTAATTGCAGGGTAAATTCAGAATTAATGGAGATCCCGCAGATTTCAGAATCGCATTCTTCAAGGTTTGTGCAACATTCATGCGTCAAGGATGGAGAAACCCCCAATTATGTGCTGACGGACAGATAAAAAAGAAACCGTGCTTAGATTGGGGAAAAAACATTTAAATTTCATGTATGTTTTTATTATTAATCAAGAGTGTATTAATATTATTTGAATACATACTTTTAGACTGCTCAATATTTTTAGAGTGCGTAATATTATTTGTATCAATACTTATAATTAATATTTTTAAATTAATTAATTAAAAATTATTAATTAATACTAAGTAATAAGTTTAATTAATTAATAACAAATTTAATAAAAAAAATATATATTCTGTCGCGCGCGTGGAGCGACACGCGCCCTGTCAGTCGCGCCAGCCGCGTGACACCCACATAACGTCAACCGTCACCTCCGACGTGTGTAGATTTAGCATAACTCAACTCTGCAGCGCTGTGTTGAAGAGACGTGATTATGAAGCCGACTATGATTGTGAAGCTTTCTTGTCATCTGTGTCTTCTTCTTGTTGTATATAAAAGTAGAATAGCGGCTTGTTGGAGAAACTGGCGCCAAAATCCTAAAAAGCATAATAGTAGCTACGCTTGCTGGGGAAGCTGGTCATGAGACAAAGTACAACTTAATGCAATTAACATTCCCTTCTCCTAAAATGTTAAAGCGTTAATGTTCAAATTACACTCCGTCCCATTGTGAGACGATTTCACGTAAGAGTGCCTTATAAAAAAATACTTCCTCCGTCCTATAGTTAAGATAAGAGTGAGAAACTTTCCAGTCCATTTTGAGACACTATAATACTAATAGGTCCACTCATTTACAATAAATACTACTAGGTCCAAAATTTATAAGTAAAAGACATTAATACCCTCCCTCAACAACCACCCACCTTCAGCAATCCATATTGATTTGACATCTAACCTTTTTACCTTCCCCATGCACCAAATTATTACAATTCTTTCTCCACCTCGCCCACTTCCCTCTCTCTCTTTGCTTTCTTTCATTTTAAAAAATACAAATAAAGATTCAAAAATTGATAAAATGACAAAATTTATACATATAAAATCTCAAAATTCATATTAAAATTGAAAAATTATAAAAATTTACATATCAAAATGGAAAAAATATCAGAAATTTACATATCTAAAGCCTAAAAATTTAGAATGTCAAAATTTACATATCCTCATCTTCATTCCTACATGAATATATTCATCAAGGTATGAACGAAAACATGCATATGTTCATCAATTGATGAACTTATGCACGACAACATGCATATGTTCATCAATTGATGAACTTATGCATTTCCAGTTTCAAAATCCTCCATCTTCATCTCGTCTTTCTCCATCATCTGAAAATTTCTCTTCACATCTCGTCTTCCTCCATCATCAATCATCCATCTTTGCAGTCTTCCTCCATCATCAATCATCCACTGGAATCACAAACATCATCAAAATATTTGGTTTCTTCGTCTTCTTCGCTGGAAATTTCAATTTTAAAAAAAAAGAATCACAAACAGATCCAAATCCTATATCTAAACTCAGATTAAAAAAAAAAATTCAAACAAATTCGTCTTCTTCGCCGTAGAACTCAGATTCAAAAACCCATTCAAAAAATATACTGTACATCTTTCAAAAAAAATAAAAAATACATAAAACACATACCCAGATTCGAAAAATCTTAAATATATTCACAAAAACCACCATAGATCCAAAAATTTAAATCAATATATATATAAAAACATAGAAAATAACATATAAAAAATTACAGATCTTGATTCAAGTATATAAACTTTATTTGTTGGAAATTAGATTAATTGGCGGCGCCTTCGCCGTCGATTATTCTTGGTGGTGGTTTACATCGGCGTCTACACAAAAAATCCAAGGCGTCGCCTTAGCCTTCTTCATCTCGCCTCCGCCCCACCGCCACCAAACACAACCCTAAATAAGACCAAAAGGTCCGCGCCTAACTTCATGCAAGCGACGATTTTTTTGGCTAGAGAGAGAGAGAAAATGAAGGGGCGATTTTTTTTGGAGAGAGAGAGGGAGCTGGATTTTTTTTTATTAGAGAGGACGCCGGATTTTTGCTAGAGAGAGAGAGGGGGAAGAGAAATGAGAGAAATTAGATAATGGGCGGTTGATATTATTGATGGAGGGGGTATAATGGGTGTTTCAAGTACACTTTTGAACCATAGTATTTAAAAAAGCAGTTTGGACCTCCTAGTTATTTGTTGGCCATATTTGGACTAGAAAGTCATTAATTCTTAAGATAACTCTTACTGTTCATGAGAATTTTGTGATAAGTGATAAAGTGTTGGGGGTAGAAAGGGGAAATCAACTTTATTGAAAAATAGAATAATATTTATTAAAGGTGATAATGTGATAAAGTGTTGAGGGTATGAAAAAATGACATATGGTAAATAAATGGGTGTTTGAAGGGTGTGAATTAAAGTTAATATTTCTATTTTAGAAAATGCTACATAAATTATAGGACCAAAAAAAAAGAGTTACATTAATTATGGAACAAAAGAGTATCAGCTAAGCTTGTTGGGGAAGATGGGAGTATTATTTTATGTTTATAACTTAAATTTAGACGTATAGATAAACTAATTTGATAGCATCCTTATGTTGAATTCGAAGAAGGAACATTTATGTACAACTCAGATCTAAAAAACATGTTTACAGTTCTGAGGCAAAAACTTGTATGCAATATTGCATACTATGATTTATGTGCAATTTGGCCTAAATATTAGGTTTTTAATTTCGCGGGTCAGGCCCGCTTGAGCCGCTTCTCCTTTTTCCTGCGGATTTTGTTGGGATTATACTGGAAAGTATGCTTTTTACTTTTGTATAATCAAAACTGAATTTCGGACTTATTTACTGAAATAAATTGTTTATCACTGATGCTTTAAATATTATCGAATGTTACATATATTTACTGCATAACTGTTCAATAAGTCGACGTGTTACATTGTAGTTAATTTAGTGATACCCGATCATAGAAGATTAAATTAAACGTCCCTAGTAACTTAAAAGTACACCATTCACGACCTAGATGGAAATGAACAACCCATCGTGAAAGGTTGAAGTGTAAGGCTCGGGATTGACTTGTCTTGACCAAGAGATTACACTAGTGCATGGTCGATGCAATTGAATAGGACCTACAAGAGGATAAATTCTTGAGGCCCGAACAAGGAAGAATTAGACCTCAGTGGTTCGTTATTTCTTAATCTTCGTTCCTTAAATAGGATCACGTGGGATTGGTAACTATTGCTTTTACTTATCATGGATAGAGAATCAACGAGATTCAATACTTTTTTATCTTGGGCAATATTATTGGTCACATGTGATTGCTAAGATTTATACGGAGAATCGTCGTGCAAGACGCTTTGTTCGATTTGCCCCTTGGGAGGTTCATAAGCTTTATCATACCAAATCTTGCAAGTTGAATTAGTTTTTCGGTATGGATAATAATGTTGAACCGTTCTTGACCAAGGACAAAAGATATTAATTAATGGAAAGTTATTTTGGTGGCTTGAATTAATTAATGGGCTAGATAATCTTAAACACATGAAATAATAGCAGGAGCCATATATTTGTAATATGGGTTAAGATGGATAGTCTTGATATTAATTTGTAGTGGGATTAATTAATATTTATGGGCTTGAATAATATTGTGGCTCAATATTGATAATTCAAGATCCATTGGAAGGTCCAATCTTAATTCTCCTAAAAGGCCCCTGAGTAGCCCAACATATAGTCCAATAAGCGAAAAATGTGTTTAAAATAAAATAAATATTGTTGCCCATTTTTCCTTGTAAATAAGATATGTATTCTTGGAATACAAGATTATCTCATTAAATTCAAGAAATCTCCCACTTGGTTATTCATAAGAGAATTTTGAAATTTTGAA